>LTAE01003176.1:0-11108 GCA_001647135.1 Pontederia paniculata
CCCCCCTCTCATAACCCACTACCAGCACGACGACTCCTCGAACACACCACCATCACACATATCCACTAACCTTAACCGCAGACCCTCTGTCTTCCACCATTGGCACCCTCAAAGGTAGAGATAAAGATCCAATGGTTGCTACCAGAGGACAATCTATGGGCAGCACCTGGCGTCCGAAACTGAAGAAGGGATCTGCAGGGTGTTCGTCGACGAATCCAATCACCTGTGGAGGAGAGGGTAGCACCCTAGTCGCATCTACGTCACTGGCTTCCCCATCTGCACCACCTTCTTCTCTATCATTTCGGCGAAAAGTCGTAGTCACTAAGCACGCTGGGATACCTCCGAGCAAGCGATCACCTGCATCTTCCTTTGGTTCCTCCCCGAGTCGCCACCATCTGTGACACCATCAGTTGCTCCGACTCATAAACTTCTAACCTTCCCCTCGTCAACTCCGACCATACCTTCCCCATCTCAAAGCCCTAACCACCCATCTGATGTCTACAAAACACCCCCTCAGTCACCGGCCACCACCAAACCACTCCTCGACTCCCCGACCTCCATTCCAGCATCACCACGCATACATCTCCCTCCAACGAAACTTACGATGCCCACGGAAACCCCAACAGTCACCACCACCCCTGCCCCGGCCCCCGAGTCTTCACGAGAGACCACCCATACTCTGAAAACACAATCCTCCAGCAAGGTTCTCCATCGCCCAGTCTAACTCATCTTCAAGGACTCGATACACGAACATCGTCACCGCATTTTGAGTAATCGAGCCTTCCACCCTACAAAATCCCTAGAGCCTTCCACAAGATAGCTCGCCATGACAAGGGGACTATGGTTATAGGTGGACTATTTAAACCTATTGCGAAAGCTTGCGGCATCAACATCAAAGCCCTGAAAGGCATTTCAACTAGGGTGACACTAGACATGAAGAGACTGCTACACATGAAGATAGTCACTTGCCTCCAAGGTGTATACTACCTACTCAACCCCAGAGATCCCTATCATATGACATCAAGTTACCTGATCCTGGCTCCACAACAGTGACAAAGAAACAAAATTGGTTGTTGGAGGAGACACACGTAGCTGCTCCCATCTCACCAGCCTCTACTACAGCTGCTTCTGGATTAAAATAACTTCCAAATGGAAAGAGAAAGAAACGTTCACCAAGCCCCACTCCTCCTAAAACCAGCAAAAGGAAGAAGACAGTCCAAGCTACCCCCACTCTGGATGACCCCACCTCTCCAACCGAGATGATCGGGATTCCTCCAGCCAAGCCTGACCCCACCTCTACCAAGATGAAGAAGCCCACTCAGGACAAAGCTACCCCCACTCCAGCTGAACACCAAACTACCCCCGTCCCACAGGAAACTACTGCTCCGGCTACATCCAATATCAGGGAGAAATTAAGCCCCCAACAACCCCCACCCATCAGAGGCTAACACCACTGTGGCTACACCTGACGAGTACGCCTATCAGATGGCAAAACAGAATGCACTACTCTCAACCATCCTAGGCCACAACATCAAGTTGAGGAAGGAGAACAAACAACTCCAAGATCTCCTCTAGTCAATCGCTGACAAGCTGGGAGTCACTGTCGTCAGCCCCAACTACCGCAAAACCTTAAAGAATTTTTCTCCCTCACTTAGATCAACACTAAGGACAATGTCGAATTTAAGTTTGGGGAGCCAATGGTATGGCTACTCCTCTCAAAACTCTAGTTCATTTGAGTTACCATGCCAACCTTTTGGTTTATATATGTATAGAAATTTTGAAATCGTCCCTTTTGCAGCATTACAACATTTTCACACACCTGTTCCTCCAATCACATTACGATTCTGACACACACACATCCCTGCTCACTCAGCTTAGGATTTTGAAAGCATTATGTAACTTTGATAGCTCTACACTCTCACCTCAAATTGATAGAACCCTCGGCATTCCCAACTAGATGAAACCAAGACACATAACTGCCCCAAGTAGAACCAAAACCCATAGTAGATGAACGATACCCTGTTCATGCTACTCTCTAGTCTTTTACAATTCTTGTGTCCATTGTTGGTTTATTCTCAAGCAGCATATGTATATATTCTTCCATAAAGAGGGTTAGTAACCTCATTTGAAAAAAGAGAAAAAAAAGGTTAGTGACCCAGTCCAAAAGAAAAAAAAAATATAAGAAAGAAAATGATTAGTAACTCTACCTGAAAAAGAAAAAAATATTTTTGGGTTAGTAACCCAATGCGAAAAGACAAAAAAAAGGAAGAAAGATTAGTAACCCATTTTTTTTTGTGATTGAACCAACATCACTTCTACTTCTTATCAAGGATTGTGGGTCTAGAGAGAGGGTTGTGGGAAGGGATTATCCAATTTGCATATTTAGTTGTGCACTAGGCTTGAGTTTAGTGGTTCTGGGAGGAGGCTAATTGGCTAAGAAAATGCATGATGACTGGGGGATCCAACTGATTCGAGGGAGCTATGTAAGTTATTGCAAGTTCATAAAATGGCCGATTTGAACTGCTATGTAGCCTTAAATCTTCTAATTCTTTGCTTGAGGACAAGCAAAAGCTTAAGTTTGGGGGAATTATGATGACAAAGAATTTACTTTCTATGTTTCTTTGCAAAGGCTATACTTTTTCACGAAACTATGTATCATTTACATATATTGCTACACCATTTTATGTCTTTTGCATCATTTGGAATTCCCGGAGCTCAAATACACATTTTCACCCCAATGATCATTTTTAGTAAAGACTTGAATGATTTATGCTTGATTTTTCCTACAGATATTTACCCGAGGACAAGCAACATGTGTGCTGGGAGTTTTACATGGGGGCACCTGCGCTGAAGGCTGGACCTGAGGGTATCTGCTACCATTACCTGCCAAAACTCATTAGAAGATAAAACATGAAACAGAATGTGCATATTCCTTTATCTGCTGCTGTGGTCCGGACGAGGAAGGTTCCTTGGCGGTTTCAAGGAATATTGGCAGGGTTGTGCAAATGACAAGTGACATCCAAGTATTGGGGAAAAGGAAGAGGATAAAATGCAAAATGAAAGGGGAAGAAAAGGTTCCATTCTGCATCTGGGAGGAGACATCGAGTGGAGCCGTCATTGCTGTAAGGAGAAGAACCATAGCAGAGGAAGGGGAGTTTTCATGTCGGGATTCGAGTATCATTGGTTTTATGCTTAGTGATTTCTTTTTGTATTAATTTTCCGATGATGAACTCATGTATGATGATGTTTGTGATGTGTTTGATGGTTGTTAGAGGCTAAACGATTAAGCCTAGACATGGGATGATCTGATAATACTACTTGCTATATGAACTTATCTTCTAATGCATATGTTTCTATTCGACTTTCCAATCTTTCCTTTGCATTGTGTGCTTTGTATATATGCTGATTTTGATTGTGTGGACTGCTCACTACCTGCTCCTTAGAGGGTTGAGACTGAGAGGGAGAACCCATTTCATTGAGGAGATATGGAGTACGTCCTTACTTACGATACTTTGCATGTGTGTGCTTTGATGTTGTGAGCTGCTCATTGTTCTATCTCTAGTGGAGGGTTGGGACCAAGAGGGAGAACTTTTCCCATTGGATAGAGTAATGTGTAGATCATATTCATGATATCTTGTATGTGTGTGCTTTGATGTGGAGAGCTCTTGTTATCTTATTTTTGTTGGGAGGTTGAGACCGAGAGGGAGAACCTTCCCCATCGAGAAAAATTAATGTGTAGTTCCCATTCTAGGTGTTGTGTGCGTGATTGGCCTTAATGCTACGAGCTAATTGTTGTTATTATCTTTGGTGGAAGGTTGAGACCGAGAGGGAGAACTTGCTCCATTGAAAAGAAGTAATAGCTAGTTCTTATCTTTGTTATCTTGTAGTTGGAATTTCATTCATATTTCTTTAACAAGGGGTTAAGACTCAGAGGGAGAACCCTTTGTCTAAGGTCTTTGTATGAGGCCGAGAGGTTCCCATGAGCACCCGGAGTTGATTGGAGAGGGGTTATTCATAGCATCGAGAGATTGCAAGTGAGAAGTCTTTAGGGATTTAAGTTCAAGCCTTGAATGCGAGAGTAGTTAGGTTTGATTTCTTAATGTCTCAAATCGACTTTATTTGAATTCCATGTGTTCATTGGCAAGTAGAATTCGAAAATGATTCCCATGTCCCGGATGTTTTCCCTATTCGAGTGATTCGATTTCCCTTCGTATTGGTTCTATTTCTCTACCTACCTTAAATCTAAAACCCCAAAAATATTTACTTTACCTTTCTTTTCAGATTTATTTCCTAGTCTACATAAATTTTTGCACAAAAGATATTTGTCCTTGATTTCGGTTCATGGTAGAGTAGAGTGATTGTATTGTGAAATTCTAATTTTCCTATGGATTCGACCCTAAAATACTACAAGGACCGTATACTTGCAGTTTGAGTTGTGTGTTTAGGTTAACTTTTAAGACTTGCTGATATCCTATTTTCTGTCTAGGTGCCCCCAAGTCGAGAAAACCTGGTACACCTTCATTTTTTACACACAAAACTTTCACTTCATCATCTAGTCTGAACCTTAACATCCAATTCATTAATCATAACAATCTATATATAAGGATCCACTATTTACATACCAAATTTGGTAAGGTTTTTCAGGATCCGTTCTACTTTAGCCTTCTCCTCCTCACTCCACGTGCTACTAACGTTCTCCTAATGATTTGGCGTAGGCTTAGGAAAGGAAATAGAGAGAAAGAGAGACAACTACGGGAGAGAGAGAAAGATGAGTTGGCCTTAGCTATGCACTTGGTGAGAGAGAGAGGGAGAGAGAGGGAGAGAGAGAAAATCTGGTGGCTTGGGACTTCACGGGAGAGAAAGAATAAAGTTGTGAAGCTTCTATAGGTCACATTTATAGGTATTTCTAGTTAGGGTTTCTCCAAGTTTTAGTTTAACTCCAACTCTTATTTGTAACCCTTTCTCTCTATAATTTAATTGGGAGTCCAATAATTAAAATATTACTTATTTAATTTAAATTCTGATTTGATAAAATCATGGGTATCACACCAATCAAACAAAAGATCTTTCAGATTAAAAATAGAGAAACCTTTCTCCAAAATATGACCGTCTCAAATACAACATCTTAGTTAGTATCAAAGAAATTAAAGATAAGACTACTAGTCGACAGTGGAACAATAATAGTGGAAGCCTCCAATAAACATGAAGTCCTATTATTTGCAAGCACTCATAAGTAAGAGAACACTTTTAAAAATTTAACAATTTCATCCTCATTTACGTATTTACATCTTGCTCCTCAAGCATATTAAGAGAGATCAAAACTCTTCTTCAAATTAGGCATGTGCTGAATGTCATAAAATAAAATGATTCTCTCATCGTGCAGCTTAAACTCAATAGTGCAAACACTTGCAACTTCATACCCTATAAACACATTTTGATTGTACAAGGCATGTGTGGAAAATCAATCCTGATGAGTAGTCATTTGTTGGAATGTGTTTGTATCCAAAATCCATCTACCAAAAAACTTAATGCCAATGTAAATAGCAATGATACATAAAGCATCACATATCTTTTCAATGACCACATTAGGTTCTCCAAGCTAAGAATATTTCCTATTGGACTCCAATATCTCTTTCTCAAATGGGACAATCAATTCTCATATATCTTCTTTGCTTGCAAAGGTTGCGGGTCACATCATGTGATTTCAGTTGTGATATGTGGCTAGATTTTTCCTTGGATTTATTTTTAGAAGCATATTGATCACTAATCCTCCCTCTACTAACAAGTAACTCAACCTTCTCATAGGGTACTATTACCTTCGGAATTAACCTATTGTCAAACCTTATTTTGCAAGTTAGTATAAACTTTCTCGAAAGAACTATACTCTCTATCATAAATCATGAAACCTCTAAAAAACTTTAAGAATGAGACAAAGAACCCAACAACAACAAAGTTTAATTTTCATATACAATTTTCACATCGGTCAAATCAGTGATGATCAAAGTAAATTCTATATACGTATAGAGGTATTTGCGAACTTATATAGGTTCTGCTTTAGTTGAAATATATTCTCCAAAGACTTCGTCATATAGAGGTTTTCCAACTTTGACCATGATAGTCTCATTTGAAGTGCTTTAATATTTGAGGAAAAAAGGTGAATCACTAAATGGGCTTTTCAAATTCTTCCTATTGAGCATTAGACACATCATTGAGCTTTATCCTGGTCATGGAATTCATGTGCCTTGTCTTATCAAGAGATCTAACATCCTAGAGAGAAACTTGACGAGTTATCAAACTTCTCAATCTCAATTATGATGGTAAACATTTTGTCAAAAGGAACTAAAGATCATACAAAAATTGTCAAAAAAATTATAAATAATTATTTAAGAGAAATTGGACTAAACAATAGCTTAAAATTGGTTCATGAAGATGCTAAATCAAAAGAGTGCACAAAGCCTAAATTTAATTGGGATGAAATCACTAGGCTCTTGTAACTAAGTGAACATAGTCTGGCTAAATACAGACTATCAATAAATAGCCTCTAGTGCATAAGAATTTCGAAGAGATCCAAATACAATAGGCCGTCGAACAAGGCTCAAATTGGATTTGTCAATTCACCAACTAAAATGAGTTTTGCACCATTAATATGAAAATACTTGAATCGAAATTACTCTCATATGCACAAAATGGGCCATAGAAGCTAGCATAAGGGGGGTGATGTGCATATGGCGAAGGTGACAAATATGATGCAGACTCAGGGGGAGGGGGGTGAAGATGAAATCGTATGAAAAATAAGATGTCTAGATGTGCATACACAACACATAAACGTTCACAAGGACAAACCACATGGAACAATGTGGTACATTCACAACAACAAAATCCAAATATGATGAGACTTCAAATGAAGTAGCAAAAACCTTCAGACTTCAAAGGTCCTTACTTGAAGCCGATGAGGATGAAACAAATTGCATGATCCAAACGCGAACAAGGTTACATTCAAATGAATGATGAACAACAAACATATGTTTCCTCTCAATTTGGTGCTTGGACATTAAAGTTCAGATATCAATTGCTAGGACAAGATGCGGGAAAAATTTTTCAACTTTATTACTAAGATCAATACATGATCCAACAAAAAAAGAATGATATCAATAATAAGATCAATGCATGATCCGAAAAAAAAATAGATGATAACAATGAATCATATATTCATATATTTATAGGCTTTTAAAATTTAGATTCCTGCAGAAATTAGGACACTAAAGTTCTAAATAAAATAGGAGAAATAATTTCTACACTAAAAGGTACATGAAAGTCTTACACAATAAAAGGAAAAGAAAACTAAAATCTTAATACAAATACAAAAACTAAATAATATTATAGTCAAATTCTTAAAAAACAAAAAAAGTCGAATAAAATTTTAGTAAAACTCTAATAATTTTTTTGAAGTACACACAAATTTAGAATTCAAAATTTCAAAATCTTCTACATCCTCTTTCTCATATGTAGAGAGCTTGATCATATTGATAAAAATAAATTCATATAAAAAATATTTGAATTGACAAAGCCAATCTTCAATGTTTTTCTGATGCATATTCTTAAGGAAGTCATTATCGCCACTCCAACAATCCTTATTGCCACTCCAAAATTAATCGGTTAGACAATTTTACTCTTACATCAACCTCGAGTAACTTCACATGCAAGCAAGTACATTGTCAATTGTGTACTTCACCCGTACCCAAGAAAATGCATACGGTCACCTATCCAAATAAATACTCAAATATTTAGTTAATTATTTTTTATCAAATTAGTATAATTGATTAATAGTCCTTTTCATTCTCAAAATCCTAATTTTTTAATAACTAAAATTGCTTATTTAGAAAATATTGATACGTACTGATATAAAAAATAATATATTAAAGTTAATTAGCCTAACATTTTCTCTATCATTTTTCCTGTTGCTCATACACTTAACTTTTCATAATAATAATATTTTTATATCAAGAAAATTATAAAATCACATATGAAAAATTGAAGCAACACATCGCTATGATTTTTTTACATGTAGCTTTTCCATAAATTGCACGAACGGTCATCCAACTATATCCTCGTTCCCGTTGCGGTCACTAAAACTTCATTTTGTAACAGGAATATCATCCAACTTGGAAAAACTTTCAAGTGCGGTCACAATGACCGGCTACCGCCGTTTCCAGGTGAATTCGCTTACGTGGCGGCCACAGAAGAAAGTTCTCTCTCCTCCACGTCGATTAGTATTATCTTAATCTTATTTTCTCTTTAATACATGGCATAATAACTTGATTTTTTATCTTTTCCCAGGCTAGTCCTTATTTCACCGTGCGTTAACCGTACCCTCTATTTAACCCCTGACTCCGTTGTCTGCTTCCATCTCCAGCGACGACGACTTTCTTCAAGCTTCGAGCTCCTCGCCGTTAGTGTTCGTCCTGGTCGATGTGGATCTTCTTTTCCTTCGAGGTATGCAAGCTTCTCTACTCCAGTTGTTAATCGCCCTCGCTCATCATGATTCTCCCTCTCCTGGTCTTCGGCGGTCTTCGTCATCCTCTTTTCTCGTGTCGCCTCTCATCGTCTTCTCTTCTCATGTCGCCTCTCATCATCCTCTCTTCTCGTGTCGCCTCTCGTCGTCCATGCCTTCAGTGATTATCCCTAAACCCTAAACCTACATTTTTAACACTACGAAATTGCAGCAACCCTACGCTTACACAATGTCATCGAGGACGCCCATTAGAAGATGTGATTGCGGAGAACAAGCGATGATAAGAACATCTTGGGCTCATAATAACCCTGGTCGATTGTATTATGGTTGCCCAAATTTTGGAGTGAGTTCATATGTTTTATATTTTTGTTCAAAATGATGTGTTATTTTTTCTCATTTATGTATTTTCGTAGGGGAATCTATCATGCGACTACTTTGACTGGTTGGATTCACCCTTTGATGCAAGAAGTAAGATGGTGATTAACGGATTATTACGTCGGATTGATAAGTTGGACGCAACAATTGAAGTTCAGAAGGAAAGGAATCAAAGATTGGAGGCATAACTCGAAGTCGAAAGAGAAAATGTTAGAAGATTGACTGCAGACATTGAACATGAGAGGAAAAAGAATTATGGATGGTTTAGGAAAATGCTTACAGTTTGTGTAATTGGTAGCATTGCTTTGCATACGACAAAGTAAATGTATATCAATCAAAGGATGTTTGTGTAATTCGTAGTAGGCATGCAAAATGTTTGTGTGCTTCTTGTTAAGTGAATCTATCTATGGATTGAATGACATTTTGTTGATGTAATACTTATTAAATGAAACTATGGATCTCTCTTGCTTTAAATGTGATTGAATTAAAACACTTTGTTGTGTCGATCGAGCGAATCCATGACGTTTGTTTGCAAAAAAAAATCACAAAGCTCTTTGAGAAAAAAATTCACAAAAGGTCATCCAACTTTGACTCGTTCATGAAGCACTCATCGAACTTAGACAATATAACAGAAGACTCATCCAACTTAGACAACATAATAGAAGAGTCACTTAACTTTATACAATATAACAAAAGAGTCATCCAACTTAGACAATATAACAAAAGAGTCATTTAACAAAAGACGTCCCTTTTTTGTCATCCAACTTAAATAATACAACAAAAGAGTCATTTAACTTACATAATACAACAAATCAATCATCAAACTTAGACATTATAATAAAAGAGTCATCCAACTTAAACAATATAACAAAAGACATCATGCCCTTTTGTGGATTTTTCTCTTCTTCTTCTTGTTATGCTGCACGTTTGATTTAGATGGCCCAACTTGAGTGGCAGTTGGTTGAGAAGATTGAGATGAAGTATAAGCATCATTCTTCTTCCTTCTTTTCTTTATGGAAACATTCAACGTTGCTTGTGTTTGCTGAGAAGGAGAAGGATCTACTGAACCATGTGAAGGTATTGAACGTTCACTTTTCATCGCCTGCAAAAAATGAAAGTTTGTTGTTAGCATGTCATTAACGAAAAATGTAATGTATCTAATTACATACATGATGTCTCTTATTATGTCCAGTGCTTCCACATTGGCTACACGTCATTTTAACCCTTCCCTTTCTACTCAATTTTTCTTTAGAAGCAAATGCCTTCTCCAACTCTTCTGCTTCTTTTCTTTTGTTTCCTTCCCTTATGTTTGTGCAGAAATGGAGGAGGATTTATAGGGGTGGGTTCATCAACTATCGGCCATTGCTCTCTTCCATTCAACGGTGCTATGATATGATCATAAATTTTGATGTATGTCTTTGTCCAGTAGCACTTGTCAACATATAGGTTGGGATCCTCATTATTCCTGCGAATGCTAGCAATGGCATGAACAGAAGGAATTCCTGTTAACTGCCATCTTCGATAACTACACGTTCTCAAAGACATATCTACCACATACTGTGCACCCTCATAATTAACTTGCACTTGTGGGCCACCTGAAGTATGCAAACATTCTTTTTCATCGCTGCTTTCTTCTTCCACAACCGTGTCATTAACTTGGTGCGGATTATTTTCATCATTGTTATGATCGGCTTGTCTCTAGCATCAAGAATGTATTTGTTGAAATATTCTAACATATTATTTAGCAACACATCACATTTAGGAACTTCAGAGAAGCAGACCCTACTTTAACTTGTGCATCCCCTCTCTCTAACCTCATGAGACTTCTTTTCTAATTCATCTAAATAAAATTGCATCCTCTCTGGAACTGAAGCCCTAGCAATGTCCCACAATAATTCTTTTAACTCTTGGCTTCTGAATCCCTTATCCCTAAAATTCCTCCACAGGTGTCTCACACACATTTTGTGCTCAGCTGAAGGATACACTTTTTTCACACTATTGACCAACCCCTGCACATAAGCATAATATGCCAAAAACAAAAATTAGTCGACACTTAATGATAATTAAGCACACAGAAATATAAAATGCATAAATATACCTTCTGTCTGTCACTCACAAAGGTCCATCCGCGACCATTGTTCAGCTCCAAATCATTCCCTAGACTCTCTAGGAACCAAGTCCAAGTGGCGTTGCTCTCATTCTTAGCATAAGCAAATGCCAA
>LTAE01003176.1:12869-33808 GCA_001647135.1 Pontederia paniculata
TCCACTCCAGCCTTGGCAATATTCTGGTCATCCACTGTCTCCACCATGAACCCTTTGGACGTCCATTGCCTTTATCCTCAAATTTTCGATCGTCTGCTCTTCAACTTCGGATGATCTCTCCTCTTCTTAGCCAAGACCCTTCTTCGACTAAGTCTTCACTGGGCATCCACTCTCCTTGGACCGCCCATTCTCCATCCTCTAGGTTATAAGTGTGATGCCTTTGGTCGCCCACTGCTCCTCATCGGGCGACCTCTTCAGTTAAGCCCTTCTCTTTGATCGTCCTCTTTATATCTTTGTTCGACCATTCAAACTCTGACTCCTCTTCACATGCACTCCCCTTCAATATTGGTCGACCACTTCATATGTTTAGGACGACCACTGCACACATAGAGTTCTTCTAATATGTCTTCTATGTGCATAGGTCGTCCGTTCTTTTAACTTTGATCGACCTATCAAATTTTGAACTTGAATATCTTATTTCAAAAATCAGCTCAACAAGTTCATTAGTTCAAACTAAGTTCCTTTACAAATTTATGATCATCAAAACAATCTCGGGATCCTAGATTCAACAGTTGACCACCATAATCACCTTTCAAAAAATAGACATCCAAAAAGACAATAGGCCTACAACCACTTTTAAAGTCATCAAAACAATGCCTTTAAGCAAATATACATTCCTTTCCACTGAAGGTCTTCAAAAAGACCTAGCACTGTACTTCTTGGATTGGTCCTCAATAATTCAGCATGATACCTAATAAAAGTTTATGCTGTTCTGCAGCATCACCATGAATTTTCTTCGATGCAGCCTCTTTGATCCTCCAAGCTTTCATTCTACTTATTGTGTAAGACATTTCCCTCTTCTCTTGATTAATCAACCCTTGAAGTTCCCATCCAGGTGCACTACGAATATTTGATTCATACTTTTCAGCTAACATTTTTTGTGTCAAATGAAAATTCCTGAACACCTTTGGGCAGCTGTGAGTCAACTATACTGACTTGAGGAAGCCATCACCCTCCATCCACATTAATTTACACACGTTACGATGACCCTCTTCTTGTCATTCTATGGGAAATGTACTTGATATATGTTTGTGATCCCATGGAACTTGTATGCCTCTATAAACTCATTCTTGTCCCTGAAAATCATTCCTATCTCAAACTTTGGGTCCTTCCTATCTCTCTGAGCACTAAAAGCAAGTGCTCTTGGCCTCTTACTTCCTTCATCATCTGTATCAAAAGTTGTGTAGAAGTCTTCTGAGCCATTGTACTGTGAATCATCCTCATAGTTGACTGCTTGAGATATGACATGGGAATCATCCCAAGCTTGATTCCTAGCTGAAGCTGGTTGTGCTCCTTCATGGGTCGAAGGCTCTCCAGAACATTCTGGTCTCTCTCCAAGTTCTGGCTCAGCCCCCACACAACCTGGTGGTGGCCCTACATACTCTGGAAAATCTGGCTCCTATAACTCATCCTCATCTTCATCATCCGACACACTATCCCCTAACTCTTCATCACCATAATAACTCTCTCTTGCATTATGAAGTGTCTCCTGCAAATCATCATCACCCTCGACAACATTATTATTTTCATCATGTATTGAATCACCATCTTCATTATCAATCTCAGGTTCAACAACTCTATTCTGCAGTAAACATGTGATATTTCTTTTTTGTATCATCCACTCCTGCATCCTTGTTGTGGCGGAAGTTTCACTTGTTGTGGCAACTCTATCCTCCTTATCACCTTTATCTTCCTCATTCACAATTTCTTCAATCACCACCCCAACATTCCCAGGAGTTGGTTTGCATAGGTGAGGATACATTTCCTCAAAATCCTTCTTATTCATGTGTCTGCCCAATTTTTGAAGCTTCAATACACATCTTTAGAACACAGGGGTCATTGTTTAATATCTTCAGCCCTGTCATCCAATCCTTTCCTGGTTCTATCCAAATGTAACTGACAAGTCCTTCCACACCAATAGACTCCACAATGTGGTCAATTTCAAATAGAGACAACAGATCAGGATCAACATTTATGAATGTTTCCACATCACCACTATGATACCCATATTCTCCCTTTACTCCATTGAAATTGATATGTAGAGTGAATAGACATTCTTCTAAAAAAAAGTCAACACAAAAAAATTAAGGTGCTTCCAAGAGGTATATGATAAATGTTACAATTATGAATAATTAAGGTGCTTCCAAGAAAGAAATATTAGAAATTACTCATTTTATGTGATGATTTTGGAGATTAATCTGTGAACCTGTTTCCAAAATACTGGTTAGAACACAGGATGAAAACTTGACAGAAATATGCTTAACAACAATATAAGGCAAAAACTTCACCAACGGTCATTGAACTTTGACAATTTCCCATCGCGGTCTCGAAAGTATTGGTATTCCAAAAAGAGATGGCAGACAAAATAATTTTTTCTTTGCAACAATTTAGGGTAACAAAAATCACTATTTCGGTTAACAAAAATCTAGGGTTAACACAAATTAATCACTATTTAGAGTACGAAAATCAAGGGTTAACAAAAAATATTATGGTGGCGAGGACGAACGAATACGACGATTGAGAAATCGTATCACGAGCAGGGACGATGAATTAGGAAGAAGACGAACTATCACCGATGACGATGAATGGCGGACTATCAACGACAACGACGAACGGCGATGGCGACTAAGAGCAGCGAAATGGGGACCATGTTATGAAAAGTTACGGCGAAATAGGGACCGAGGGGGGGGGGGATAATCGATTTTTTACACGTAGGAAAGAGAAATAATATTTAAATAATTTCGTCGACGTGGAGGAGAGATAATACGCTACCGTGGTCGCCAAATAAGCGTGACCATCGGAAAACCGACGGTAGTCGGTTATAATGACCGGACTTGAAAGTTTTTCCAGGTGGATTATCTTCCTGAAATTCAATGGCCTCAACGGGAACGCGTCAAAGTTGAATGACCGATTGTGAAATTTTTCCTGTAGCTTTTAGTACTAAAATGTTTTCATTTTGTACTGATGTATATCATTTTCATATTTGTGAGCAATCATGATTTTTAATGTAATGTTTTTTCTTCTTAAATTTATCTTCTACTATTTTTCTTCCTACGACATATTTTCTTCTAATTATATTACATACTTACATGTTTAAATTATAGTAGTTACAATATAATAAAATATTTTTAAAAACATTATCAAATGAGCAAAGTGAAAGAGATCATGGTTGTGATCTTTCTATTGATAGACTACAAAAAACTTAATAGATATAGTCATATTATATATTATTTTTTAATAATTATAATAAGACCCTTCTTTGCCGCGTTAGTTGAAATGAGATAGTAAAAAAATTGTCATTAATTTTTTTTGTTGATAAATATCACAAACAAGTATCTATTTTTTTAGTAAAATCTTTTATCCCGTAAAAATACGTGGGCACTTATGTTTTCAGAAGTATATATTTTACATTAGAAATAGAAATAATCATGAGGTTTTAAAATATTTTAATAAAACTGGAAATTATTTATTACATTAATTATTCAAAAATAACATTGAAATAAAATAACAAGTATCAATAGTCTACTAAATTTTCTTCAAAAATAACAGTTGTATTTTCTTCAGACTTTTCCAATGTACACAGAGTAAAAGATGCAATAGTCTACTAAATTTTCGTAAGAGTGGCAGTAAACCTTTTGGGAGTAGCATTAGAGGTTTCCATTATTAAAAGTTTAAGTCCTGTTTGGATGCATAATAGTAAAAATAGATTAGAGTTTTTTAATTCATGACTTACTCCTGTTGCCCTAATTTAATGGAAATAAAGTTAATTCACGTGAAAGATAATTTATTACCCTCTACTTTTTATTCTTTGCTCGTCTATTGCTGCGAGGTCTCAGATGAAAAAAATAATATTTGATTAAAAAGTGGAGAATAAAACTTTAATCTAAGTCTTATTCTCCAACTAAACGGAGTTTTAATATGCGTTTATTAAAAAAATAATATATTAATATAAAATTAGATGTACAATTTTGATATGTGTGGCGGGAATAATTAGCAGTCGCATATTAGGATAACTTTTTGGATCCTCTTGTTTCAACTATTTTGTGACATCTAATTTTCTCTAGATATTGTTCGTAGACCAAATTTTGAATTCGCATGTTGCTCCATTATATTGATACTTTGAATTCCAAGGTCGACCAAATGAAACGTGCACGTGGAGTACACATCCTAATATCTTTTGACACATCCAATGTTTCACTTTTATAGTTTATAACGGCCACTAACCTTAATATCTAATAATGAATCCCTCGGCTAAATCAACACAAAAATAATGTTCACCTAAATAAGCTGAATAACTGAAGAATAATAAATAAAGAAAAAGCATCACACCTAAAACGTTCAACTGAAAAGGGGATTAGATTTGGACCAATATCTAATGAGTTTGGTAATAGACACCTCATCAATTTTGGAAGTGTATGAAACAGATTTGCCTTTATTGAGTAGACCGATGAACTTTTCTTAATATCATGATTAGCTACCAAAAAACTATCATTAGAGAAATTTATTTTTTTTTCTAAAATTATCTTTAATTGAACAATTGTTTAAGATATAAAAGATGAACATAAACACTCTTAACAATTGCTTATAATGCATATACAAGTCAAATAACTTTATCCCTCATAGTAGTTAAAATCTGAAAGTGGTAAGGCATTTGGTTCAAATGTTCACTTAAATTAATTATCTTTTATTTTTCAAAAGATGGAATAGGTGGACCTCAAATGATCCACGTACATAAAATTATTATAAATTTCGAGTTATTTTTTTAAATAATCTATCGTGATAATATCATCATAATATCTAAATTAAATTTTGAATCATTTTGAACGGTCCATGCAACATTTAATTTCGTTTCATTAATCAAACTGTTATGTCTGCATTTATTGTGATGACATGTAATTATTAGCTAATTTTGTATTCCACAAAGATGCGTTATTTCTTTTTTGTTTTCTTTTCGGTAATTAAACACCTGAGTGGTATAATTCCATGGAAGCTTCTCGAAAATTGACTTGATTTTAAGACCTATATATAAAAAAATGGGGTTCTCCTCCTTAAAATTTGAAATAAAATAATAAAAATTTACCTCTCGCGTTTCCCCTCCGTCTCCTTGTGATCAAAAAACACGCGACACCACCTCCACCACAACGCCATCACCACCATCCACCACCCACCACCACCACCACCGCGCGGCTCTCCGGCCCTTTCCGCCCGTCGCCGATGCCCGCCAGCTGAACCCCTCCGGCGGCGTCTCCGTCCATGTCGGTCGGAGTCCCCCTCTCAATTTCCTGCATGGAGTCCCGTCGCAAGCCCTAGCTCAAACCCTAGCTTCTGATCGACTTTTGTTATCTCCTGTTCTACCTGTTCGGTTCTCTCTTCCTTTCCGCTTCTCTCTCATCTCCTTGGAGATGGACGCGGCGGTGTGCGCAGCTCGCCGGAGGAGGGCGGTTCCGGCTACCGAGGCCGGCTCCGGGAGGCGGAGGTCGGGGTGCATGAAGAGGTTGGTGCGCATCTTCTTCGACGACGCGGACGCCACCGACTACTCTTCCAGCGACGACGACGCCGATCTCTTACCCCGCGTGAAGCGACAGGCGCGCTACTTCGGCATCGCGGTGGGGCCGGAGAAGAAGGCGCCGGCGAGGAGGGCGCGCGAGCCGGTGCATGCGGTGGTGGTGAAGGATGAGGAAGCGGCGGGGGAGAGGAAGAAACGGTTCCGCGGCGTGCGGCGGCGGCCCTGGGGCAAGTGGGCTGCGGAGATCCGCGATCCCAACCAGAGGAAGCGGGTGTGGCTCGGGACGTTCGACACAGCGGAGGAGGCCGCGAAGGTGTACGACTCAGCAGCTGTCCGGTTCAAGGGACCGAACGCGGTGACCAATTTCCCGATGATCACGATGACGCCACCTCAGGCTGGGGAGGAGGAGGAGGTGGGGAACGAGGTCACGGGTGAAGGCCACAGCGGCCCCGTTGCTGCCACGGACTCGCACTCGTCTCCGACCTCTGTGCTTAGCTATGGTGATGGCCTGTCGCCCAACTGCGTTAAGGACGAAGAACATGTAGATGCCCTCTTAGCGCTGGGAAAATTTGATGCTGCTGATGACTCAGATGCGCCGTATGCCTGGGAAACAGTCCCCTTGAAGAAGCGAAAATTCTTTCTAATGTGCTCCACTGATGACACGGGCAGTTTCAGCCCGGCCAGTGACGCTCATGGCAGTTGGAGTCCTACTGATAAGACTTGCGTTGAAGCATCGGCTAACAGTTACAAAAATGCTTCACCGGGTAGCCCTGTACAAACAACAACCGACTCAAAATCCCATATCAAGATTAAGATCAAGCATCCTGAGAAGCCAAAAATCATGCTCAAAATTTCATTCAAGCCTCGAACTAACCCTACAGGATGTGAGCAGCTGCATGAAGAAACTGAAATGGCCATTTCCAGTGCTCATTTTGATCAAGGATCACTAACAACTGGTTCAAGTGCCTTCAGCGGAGATAAAATGTGTCAGCCTGAGCCAGAGGGTTCAGTGACAAAAGCATGCCCAGAAGGTGAATAATGTTTGATGGACTATGATTCTTAGATGGTTGTAGGATAAAGGAGCTCAGGCATTGTGTAAGCCATTTAGTCTCAATATGTCAAGCTCCATCTTCTCTCAAGTTACTTTATTTACTGTGTCAATGGGTCCTTTTCTGTAAATCTGTTTGTTGAATGTAAATACTATGCATTTTCATTTCAGCGAACCTCATATTTTGGATCAATTTTTTTAACAATAACTTCTATATGTTTTATGCTTTCAAGTGAAAATGATTGGCTGTGTTCTAAATCAAGCCTTGAAAAGTGTCCAAGCAATGGCAATGATGGTATGTATTCATTTGGCCTTTATTCCCTGGTATGCACTATAATGAACCTTGATAGTGTTTATGAACTATGAATAGTTTACTCTCTTTGTCATTATTCACATGGTTTACGTAGCATGAACTTGGGGGTCTATGGCTTATGTAGCATGAGATTCAGTTGTTAGTTTATTATAATATAACTTCTATATGTTTATGCTTTCAAATGCAAATGATCAAGCTGTGTTCTAAATGTAGCCTTGAAAGGTCCAAGCAATGGCAATGACAATATGTATTAGTGTTGCTTTTATGCTTTGGTATGCACTATGAATTAACTGCAATAGTGTTTATACAACTATGAGCATTTAGTCTCTTTGTCATTATTCACATGGTTTACGTAGCATGGACTTCGAGGTCCATGGCTTACGTAACATGAGCTTCAGGGGCTATGGGTTACGTAGCATGTCCAGGGACTAGTTTATTATAAATAATTTATTTCAAAAGATTGATTAAATGATAGCATGATTTTTTTAGCTGTATTTATTGTATTAGTCAAATATGGTAGGTTTAAATTGAAGTAAGTTACATCAGTCCCTGACAATTTCATGGTCTATTGACATCACTCCCTGACAATTACGTAGTTCATTCTCTTTAGTTAAACAAGTGTTTTAGAAAATCTTTCAGTTAATTAGCACTTCATTTAACTATAATTCTATGTGTTTATTTTTCTTCTAAAAAAAGATGCGTTTTCGCTTTCAAGTGCAAATGTTTGATTGTGTTCTAAATTTGTCCTTGGAAGGTCCAAATGTCAAAAGATCGTATATGATAATTTGGTCATTTTGCTCTGCATTGTAACTGAAAATGAAATCAATAGTGTATGTGCAACTATGAGTAGTTTAATATTGTTGGACGTTATTCACATGGTTTATATGAACGTTAGAGGGTACTTCAATTACTTTTCTATGAAATTGCTTAAATCTGTCAGAGGATACTTCAATTACTTTTCTATTAATTTGCTTAAATCCTTGACAGGTTTTGCAGGTCTAAACCAGCGGATCTTGTAGATCCTTTTTTCCCAATTAAGTATCATGCTTTGAAGTGCAATTCTCAGTTGTGTTCTAAATCAAGTCTTGAAGGGTCTGAAGATGCAATGTCAATGCCAACGATGATATGCATTAATTTGTTTATTCATTCATATGCACTATAAATGAACCTTTTGTTCATTATGAAATGCTATCATTTTATAGTTGCACTTTAAAGAAAATTGCAGTTTTACATGAACATGCACAATAGTGAAAAGCCACTTAGTGCATGACTTTATATCCCCGGATGTTTGATCAACTCTGGGTAGACCGTGGGAGCGGTAAACCCTTTGTCGATATTGCAACACGTCAAGGGTGAAACTCTTAGTTGATATTCCAACCTATAAGGGTAATATGAAGATTGGTTTTGCCTTAATTAAACAGTAGCATGATTTTCTTTTTAGCCGTATTTGTTTCATTAGTCACGTGCGGTAGGTTTAAGCTGGTAGTTATGTTACAACATGCATTGACATCATTCCCTGACACTTGCATGACCCACTCTCTTTAGCGAAACAAGCTTTTGAAAGTCGTTAATTCATTGTCATGTCATTTAACTATAACTTATCTATGTTTATGCTTTCAAATGTAAATGATCAGCTGTGTTCTATGGCTAGACTTGAAGGGTCCAAGCGCCGAAGATGGTATAAATTCAATTGGCTATGCAGCTTAAAATGAATCAGATGATCCTCTGAAAGATGACTCATAGTGTTTTTGTATCTATTGAATAGTTTAATATCTTTGGTGTCATTCACAGTTGAATTATTGAGCATTAGGGTTTAAGTACTACGGGCGTGAAGGGATACCTCAATTACTATGTACACAGTTTATTGAGTATTGATTAAATCAAGTCGCATGATTTGCATTTTCCATTCACTGGATCTCGTATTTTGAATCATTTTTCAAATCAATTATCTTTCCAGTTGAGTATAACTTCTGTATGTTTATGCGTTCAAGTGCATATGGTCAATTGTGTTCTAAATCAAGCCTTGAAGGGTCTGAAGATGCGATGTCAATATGGCAAGCATTAGTTTAGGTTTACATGAACATGCACAATAATGAAAAGCTATTTAATGCATGACTTTTTGTCTTGGAATGTTTGATCAACTCTGGGTAGACCATGGGGTCAATAAATCTTTTGTCTATATTGCAACATGTTTAAGGGTATTTGTTGCACTACTCAAGTATGGTAGTTTTAAGTTGAACTACACAAGTACGGTAGTTTTAAGTTAGAAGTAACATACGTTGACGTCATTCCCTCACAATTTCATGGTCCATTTTCTTCAGCAAAACAAGGTTACGGAAAATCTTTCACTCATTTGTGATGTCATTTAACTATGACTTACAATGTTTATCTTAATGATGGGCTGTGTTCTATAGCTAGCCTTGAGAGGGCTAAATGTCAAAGATGGTGTACGTTCATTTAATGTTGTTTCTCTGCTAAGCAGCTTAAAATGAATGCAACAGTGTTTACGTAACTATGAGTAATTTAATATCTTTGTCGTCATTCAGTGTGTACATACGACGAACATATAGGATTTACATACTATGAGTCAGAGGATACCAATTAATACATATATAAAATTGATTAAGCATTGATTAAAGCGTGACATTTTTTTTGAGAGGGAGTGACATGATTTGCATCTTCAATAATCTTTTAGTGAATCAATTATCATGTCAGCTGAGTATAACTTCTGTAGTTTTACCTCATAAAAAAAGCACTTTTGTGCTATGAAGTATTATAGTTTGAATTGGATGGTATGATGGTTAAATGATTTGAAGAAAGTTGCAGTTTCACGTGAGCATGCATAATAATGAAAAACCACTTAGTGCATGACTTTTTTATCCTAGGATGTCTGATCAACTCTGTGTAGACCATGGTCGGTACCTTTGTTAATATTGCAAAATGTTAATAGTGAAACTCTTGGTTGATATTGCAACCTATTAAGAATAAAATGAAATTTGCTTTTGCCTTTCAATTAAACGGTAGCACTATTTGTTCTTTATCCCTGTTTATTGCATTAGGCAAGTTCGATAGTTTTAAGCTGGAAGTTATGTTACAATATACCTCTTGACAATTCACTGTCCATTGATATCACTCCCTGACAATTGCATGGTCTATTCTTTTTAGTGAAACAAGTTTTTGAGAAATCCTTCATTTAATTATCATGTCATTTAGCTACAACTTATCAATGTTTATGCTTTCAATGTAAATGATCATCCGTGTTCTAAAGCTAGCCTTTGACGCTTCAAATGTGCAAAGATGGTGCACGTTCATTTGGCATTTTCCCTACATTATGCTGCTTAAAGTGAAGTCAATAATGTCTATGTATTTCGAGTAGTTTAATATCTTTGTCGTTATCCAGTGTTTACATACTTTGAACATCAGGGTTACTTAAATTGTTGTACAATGTTTGATTCAAAAATTGATTTTATTGTTTTAATCTCTTTCCCATTCAATTATCAGTCATTTGACAATACCTTTTATATTTTTTTTTTGCAATTACGAATTTGTTAGATGTATTCTTGATCAAGACTTGAATTGTCTTACGCTGTGATGTCACAAGATGGAATGCACGAATTGGGTTTTTGTTCACTGGTAGGCGACTGTGCTATGAGTATTCTAATCTCTTTATTGTTGTTAACATGTTTTAAATAGTATAAGTGTCAGGGTCTAGTTTCATTATTATACATAATTTTGGTCCAAAAAGATTGATTTTGTCTTCAATTGAAGTAGTAGCAGGATGCACTTGTTGATCATATATATTGCATCGTTCAGCTATAGTTGTTTGCATCACTCCCTGACAAGTGCATAGTCCTTTCTTTCCGCATTCATGTTTCATATCACAGTTAGATAGATATGCTCCGTCGTTTATGTCGTATTGAATCCTTTATTTATATAGAAAGATTTTGTTTCAAATGTTCTTCAATATTCTTGTTTTTTATTTTAGAATATGTTCATGGCTTCATGTTACTTGCATTTGAATAATTTCAGCTTGGACAGTTGCAAAAAGATTCAATGATTTACCAAATTGATACTACCAAGTCATTTGGAAGGTATAGGCCTGATCAAGTGATGTTCAGAAATGGAAATTTTGCAGGCCTGACCTAAGTTGTTCATCATTGTAAGTACAACAGAATTCTTTTTACCTAAATTAGGGTGAAATACAGTGCATAACTTTTTCCTTTGCTTCTTGGGTGTTGATTTATTTGAATCAGGAAAGTAATGCTAGAGGTAGTTAGTCAGGTCTTGATGCCTATGTGTAATCACATGGAAGTACGAAAAGTCATTTGTCTTGTAATTGACATTGTTAATTAGATGTGCTACCAACAATCCTAAAAGTTTAAGCCGATAGGAAGAGCAACATCTTTATATTTATATTCTTAACACTCTCCCTCACGTGTGGGCCGCCGACAACTTTGGTCTAGCCCAAAGCCCAACACGTGGATAACTAAGGGAGGAAATTAATTTTTAATACGAGCAACGTCGAGGTTTGAACTCGGGACCTCTCGCTCTGATACCATGTTAATTAGATGAGCTACCAACAATCCTAAAAGCTTAAGCCGATAGGAAGAGCAACATCTTTATATTTATATTCTTAACAGACATCAATAAGATTTTTCTATAATTGTTACATCATCCATCATAGAAAATATGATCAAATGAAGTCTATTGGATGCGTTTGGGAGTAGGGGTGTTCATGGGTCAAACCAAAATTCGACCCAACCCAGCCACATCTTGGTTGGGTCTGATCGGATTTGGGGAAACAAATATTCAAATCTGACCCGAGTCTATCTGATTTAAATTGGGTTGGGTAATTGCAAGTTTTGATTTTTCAAATAGAAAATAGCATACAATATTTTGAAACAAGAAAATGTAATGTAATAAGATAGCAAAATTAATTCATTACTAATGAATAATAGAAAGATATTAAGGTAGATAATTAAAAGAAATGATAAAAAAAGAGTTATCAGGTCGTGTTGGATTGGATTTGGAATTCTCCAACCGACCCCGACCTGATTTAGGTCGTGTCCGACCCAACCAAGGGTCCAACACTCTGGTCGGGTGGTTGAGTTCATTGGGTCATACTTGTTTAGGAGGCCCCTTTTATGGTGCGTTCCATGAAAGCACTAACTTGCTTTCTGTTTCTTGGGTCTTTACCAAAGATTTTGTGGTTTTTTTTCAGCACAAGTTTTGTAGATCAAAGCTATTTTCCTTCTGATACGAGAAAGCAAGTAAATGATCATGTGAATCAATAATAATAAACGAATGTACATGTTTTTCTTCAAAATTTGAACTTTGGAGGCTTCCCAAAACAATGGACCTTTTGTTGCTTTAAAGAAAGTAAGAAAAACAAACTTTCGTCCACAAAATCTGAAAACAAAAGCAAACCGAAACACTTTAACTTAATGCTGAATTAACAAAAAACAAGTAATATTCTTTAAGAAGCACGGTAGAAAAGCACTCTAAAACTCAACCTTTATGTGTGTAAATATCTCCAATATCTGTTTAGCTTAAGCACCCCAAAAAGGAATACCTGAACTGTTTTGCTAAAGCTCCTCGATCTGTCCTTATGCTTTGTGTGAGAAGATAAGCTCCTTGTATTTTTGTTTTTTTTTTCATTTTCAAAATAATTATTAACCAAGTCTGTGCTCTATTCTTATGCCACTTCTCTACAGCATAGAGTTTTGAACAGCGACTGATCTGAAAATTCAGACGGAACATATATTTCTTAAGACAAGCTTCAAGTCAACTTCTAAACTTCAAAGTATAAATCAACACAACAAATTACCAACTGACCCGGTAAGGATTAAGTGAAATTAATCCACAGAGCTATTCTCTATTGTTTTACACATGACTCCATGTTCTTTTAAGTGCAGTCCATGACAAAAACTGTACAACTAGTCTTGCAGTCATAGAGGTTGCTATGAGTCACATTCATGTAAGCAAACCAAAAAAATGATAGTCATCATGATTTGTGTTTGATAGCATGGAACTCACCAGGTTTGGTTATGAACTAATGATGATAAAAGATAAACAATCCCCAGCTCTTCTCTGTTCCAAATCAAATTGCAATGATGACAAAAAAAAAGTGAATGCCCAAACTAGTTATATTTATGTTCGGTTTAGGAGTTATAGAAGTTTTAGTTTAATTGGAGTGTTATTTAACTTTGATTTAATTATTTATTTTTAGTCTTTTCGTTGGAATCAAATACTTTTTGAGAAGATATTATAAATTGTTGGAATCAAATACTTCATTGTAAGATCTTATAAATTGTTCCCAATTCTTTCTTTGTCCATTAGTTATTCACTCAGTTAGTTCTGAAAACCCTTTTATAGTATTGCCTATTTCTGTGGATTGCAAACTTATTCCCTATGGTGTTATAAATTATCCTATTAAATTTTGATAGTGCTTTGGAGTCATCAACTTCTTTCGAGTCCTGACCACAAGTTGTAATCTCCTCTGCTACTATGCCTTGTTAAGTCAATTTGCAACTTCTCTTTGGTTTCGTAAAATAGTATGGAACTTTTTATGTTTATCTACAGAAGATAAGACTTGCATTTCTCATATCAGAAAAATATTGTTTTTCTAAGAAATGTTGATCATTGTACAATTTTTTTTACCTCAATAAACAAAGCCACTAAAGTAGGGTTCCTTGTGCTTGGGAAACTTTCATATTTTCTAAAATTTCAGATTGGTAACTTCATATTCTTTTTTCAAGTCATTGTGAAGTTATGAACTTCATTTCTGTTTCCATTCCCTTTGCAAAACCAGGAATTGGCGAGCAATAAGCAAAATCTGTCAGAATACATATTCTCTGAAGTGCCACTTCAAGCAAGTGTCCTTGGTATTAACTTTCCGCAATCTAAATGCTGTTGCATGATTTATTTTCTATTATAATCAGTATGACGAAGATTAGTGATGATCAAATGCAGTAACTGGCAATTAATTTTCGCCAATTAGGACATCATAGAGATCTAATTACTGCGATACATGAAGTGCACATTGGCAGATTTATGTGTGGTACATATGTAAGTTATGCTGTATGCATTATGCCACAAGTACATGATAGTTACATTACCTTTTGTATCCATCCATGAGGAAAATGCGCACCTGTAAAGTCTTCTTTGTCTTGATCTTCAACATGAAATGAATGAGCAAAAACCTCTCCTAGATTGATGCAAATAAGGATATTTGAACAGCTGCCGAAACCTGAATCAAGTAGCGTTCCTTATGTTGATGCAATAGAAAGAAATATTTCGTTGCTCCAACAGTTCCTGTCAAATTAACTAAATACATTACTGCAACGATAAAAGTAAAACTGGCACCTTATCTGTTATTCTTTGTCTTGGTATGCTAAAAATCTGATTATCCATATGGTGATTGAAGAATGTTAACCAATTATATGCAAAGTGAGCTGGAGACTGGAGCCTAAAATAGAGAAGCAGGAAACTGGACCCATTTATGCTTTCAACAGGTATGTTTCTCAGTTATCCAACTACTAGATGCTGGAATTGAAGTTGAACTGCACTCAATAATGAACTATTTTGATAGAACTTTCCTTGATGCTTATCTACCTGCAAGGGCGAGGGAAGAAGCTGAAAAGAGACACCGACCACCATCCAACCTATGGACTATGCGGAAGATCGGAAGAAGAGTCTTGGGAGACCAGGCTCTCTGCTGCAGCCTGCAAGAAAGCCACAACAGCACAGGGGGTGTCCGGAGTTAAGTCGCAACAAAGCCCGAGCTCCGATGGCCAGATTTGCTGAGTTCCCTGTGCGGAGAATTACCTACATTATTGCAGGAGAAGAGTTCCATGGTGCGTGCTTGTGATGCCATTATCAATGAACTCAGAACATAGGAGTCGTGGAATTTGATAAGCTTCTCTCGATCGTGCAAATCGAAGGAAGAGGATTGATATGGAATAGAAGAGCCATGCAAACTACCCTGAACTTGGAATAAATGATCCACCGCATGACATGATTTATGGAGGAGTTGTCTGCTCCTTGAATTGCAGAAAATGAGAAATGCTCTTACTGTTTGAGGAATTTAGTATTTCTTCCACCCATTTTTTATTTTTAAATTGTTACATATTAAGTAAATTCTTAAATGAATTTTAGTTAAGTATTATATATAATACTGTAATGATTTAGTAGTTATATTTTATAAAACAAAAATGTAAACTAATAAATTAAGATGATTTGAGCACTATTTTGTTATTGTAATATTATATGGCGGTTTAACTCTTGAAATTGCACTATGTTGTCATAATTAATCATATACTATGTCATTATATTTATTAATTTTCAATCTTAATTTTTTTATATATTTTTATTTCTAATAAAAATGCTTAGAATGACATTTATAAACTTATCAATAAGAAAGGCGACCTCCTAATTTCATAACCATTCGATCTTTATATATATTTAATCCGTGCTTGAAAGGTAAGTTTGTGATTCATTTCATTTTTTTTCTGGTTTCATTCGGTATAATCTCCGTTTCAGAACATATTGTTGTAAGTGAGCTATATGATTATTTAGTTGTAATTTTGAATATTCCTTGTGATACCTCATAGTTACCATATAACTTCAAACGTGACTATTGAGTTGAAATCGGAATGAATTTGTAGCTAATAAAATTCTGAATATGATTAATACAAAAAACTTTGTAACAATGATTAGTTACTAAACTATAACATATTTTCACTTCACCTGTTAAACTTAATATACGTACGTCCCTCAACTTTCTAAACGTTTCCATTTAATTCAAACTGCTTGAAAATTATTTATCTTTAATGATCTATTTACTATTTTGCCCTTATTTCTTTTTTACCTATTTTGTTAAATGAAAGGAATTAGAAAAATCAAATGGAGCCTTGAGAAAATAAATGAGATTAGGGGTGGGTCCAAGTTGATTTACTTCATTTTTGAATATTTAATAAATAAATTAAAGAAGGATAAAATGGTAAATATTTACTTGAAAATAAATATTATTTAATTATTTGGTATTAAATGAAAGTGTTTGGAAAGTTGAATTCAAGTAATAGGATAAAAGTTTATTTGAGGGTTTAATGTAGGTGTACCCTTTTTAAGTAGAGTACATGATGTACCCTATCTTTTATACTGTTAGATTTGAGATGTGCGGTTATAAAAATAATTTAATAAAGATGTACCCTGTTTAAGTAGGGTACATCATGTACCCAATCTTTTGGATCGTTGGATTCAAGATTTATGGTTGAAAATAAATAAGTGAGAAATATGAAAATCTTAAATAATATAATGTTTTATAGCTGAACATCTCAAATCTAACAGTCCATGAGATAAGGTATACATCGTGTACCCTTCTTAAAGAGGGTACACCTCCATTAAACCCTTGAATTAAATAGCAAAACATATTGACCAACTTTAAACAATTTTATGAAAATATGTTTGTCATGCCATAATTTGAGCTTCTCCTTATACAACTTATAATTTCATAAGAATCCATCCTCAACTTCCTTCAATTCACTCAATTGTAACAATCTTTTCTCACCCATACTCTTAAGATCCATGTTCAATTTCTTGATCGCCCAATATGCCCTATGTTCAAGCTTAATGGGAAGATGACATGATTTTCCATACACAAGACGAAATGGAGATATTGACAAGGGTGTTTTGAATGTGGTTCGATATGCCCACAATGCATTATCCAACTTGATGGCTCAATTTTTCCTAGACCTTCTCACCATCTTTTCTAGCATGCATTTTAATTCTTTATTAGACAATTCAACTTTTCCATTAGCTCGAGGATAGTAAGGTTTGGTCACCTTATGTTTGACATTATACTTGGCAAGGAGAGCATCTAGATGTGGTTGCAAAAATGTGTCCCTCCATCATTAATTATGGTTCTAGGTACTCCAAACCTAGGAAAGATATTTTTTGTAAGAAGCTTTGGATAACCCTAAAGTCATTGATTGAAAATGCAATGGCCTCAACCCACTTGGACACATAAAATCAATATATATTGGTTGTCGTAGAATGATGAAAAAGGACCCATAAAATCAATATCCCGCACATCAAACAATTCAAACTTTCAAAATAGGATTTTAGGACATTTTACTCCTCCCTTAAATATTACCAACTCGTTGACATTTATCACATGCATCCAAAAAACTTCTAGCATCCTTGTGCATACTTGGCTAATAGAAACCACATTGTGTCACCTTAGACACGGTTTTGTTCATCGAAAAATGTCCTCCACATGTTAAAAAATGACAATGACTTAAAACATCATAAACCTCATCTTCCGGAACATATTCTTATCTCATCGGCATAAAACTTAAACAAAAGATGTTCTTCGTAAAAAGTAGTGTTTAGTTTCCCATAAAAATTGTTTGCATTGATTATAAGAAAAATCCTTGGGAATGATACCTCTTACCAAGTAGTTTACCAAATTGGGATACCAAGGTAATATGACGATGGCCAACAACATCTCATTCGAAAAATGTTCGTTGATGGGAATGGTAACTCCTTTTTTTGGCCCTTCTAGTCGTGAAATATGATCGGTGATGGTGTTCTCAAGCCCCTTTTTGTCTTGTTTGATCACATCAAACTTTTGAAGCAAAAACACCTATTGAATCAATCTGCTTGGGTTCTTTCTTGTTTATCAGTATTTAATGGCTACATGGTTAGTGAAAACAATTACTTGAGATCCAATTAGGTACGGGCGAAACATATACAAGGTGAAGACGATGGTGATGAACTCCTTCTCGGTTGTTGCATACTTCATCGAGTGTCCTACTTGCATAGTAGATCACATGCAACTTCTTCTCCTTCTTTTATCCCAATATCGTCCCAATGGTGAAATCACTTGCATTACACATGAGCTCAAAAGACAAGCTCCAATCTAGTGCCATAATGATTAGTGTTGAGATGAGTTCTGTTTCAAAATGTTAAAAGCCTTCAAACAAGCTTCATTAAAGAGAAAATTAGCATCTTTCACAAGTAATGCACAAAGAGGTTTGTAATTTTTGAAAAGTTTTTAATGAAACGACGATAAAAACCGGCAATGGCCTAGAAAACTCCTAACTTCCTTCACTGAAGTGGGTGGAGGTAGCCTTTCTATACATTGAATCTTGGCCTTATCACCTTTTATGCCCTTAAAATAAATTTTATGACCTAAGACAATTTCCTCTTGCATCATGTAATGACATTTTCCACAATTGAGAACCAAATTGGACTCTTCGCACCTAGCAAGCACTTGGGTCAAGTTAGTGAGACAAGCATCATATGAAGAACCAAAAATTGAAAAATCATCCATAACACTTCCTTTTTCAATAAAATTAGAAAATAAAGCCATCATGCATCGTTGAAAAGTGGTAGGGGTATTGCAAAGACCGAAATACTTTCTTTTAAAAGCAAAAGTACCATATGGACAAATGAATGTGGTCTTCTTTTGATCCTCGGGTACAATATGAATTTGATTATACCCCGAATAGCCATCTAAGAAACACTAATAATCATGACTGGACAACCTCTCCAACATTTGATCTAAGAAAGGCAAAGGAAAGTGATCCTTATGGGTGACATTATTCAACTTTGTATAGTCAATGCATACTCTCCAACCTGTGTCGGTTCGTGTAGTAATTAGCTCATTCTTTTTATTGCTCACAACCATCATACCTCCTTTCTTAGGAACATGTTGTACTGGACTCACCCAAGAGCTATTCGAAATAGGGTATATGATACCCGAATCAAGCCATTTCAAAATTTCGCCCCTCATAACTTCCTTCATGTTTGGGTTCAACCTTCTTTGATGCTCAACCTTCTTTGTCTTCCTCCATGAGGATCCTATGCATGCAAATGAAAGGGCTTATACCTTTGAGGTTAGCTATGGTCCATCCTGTCACTTGTTTCTTCTATCTCAAGGCCCTATAAGTTGCAAAGGGGTTAGAAAAATATTAACAATCATGGGTAAAGACTCATTATCACCAAGAAATGCAAACTCAAGATGAGGAGGAAGATGTTTCAATTCAGGAGTAGGAGCAAGTATATGAGAGAGGAAGTGTTTTACCATGACTGAGCTATTCAATGATTCTACCTTTTTGATAAGCTTGAGTGGTGCCGGCATCCAATGCACATAGCATCTCACGGTCTTCATCCTTGTCACAAAGTTCCATGTCCTTGTTCAATAGGCATCTCTCCAACGGGTCTTGGTGCAACATCTTTCAACAAGATTCTTGTGCTTGCTCTTCCACACAATCAACTTGGAAGGCTTGGTCGGTGGTGAATGGAAACTTGGAAGCTCTTGCTAAATCAAATTCTACTTGTCCTCACCAATAGCAAGTGTGAGTTTCCCATTCTTCACATCAATCATAGCACCCACCATGGATAAGAATGACCTGCCCATGTCTAGGATAATGAAATCAACCGGTACAAAGAATTTATCCACTTTCAATAATACATTCTCAAGTATCCTCAAGGGGTAAGTGATGGACCGATCGACTAGTTGTTAGGAGACAAATGTATGCTTCAAATCTTCCAACCCAAGCTTCCTACAAATGGAGAGAGACATTAGAGATACACTTGTTCCCAAATTGCATAGAGCTTTGGCTATATGAAAATCTCCTATGGTACATGAAATAGAGAAACTTCTGGGATCTTTGAGCTTTGGAGGTAGCTTCCTCTGGATAACGACGCTACACTCCTCTGTTAATGCTATGATTTCATTCTTTTCAAGTGTCCTCTTCTTAGACATGATTTCTTTGAGAAATTTCACATATGTCATAATTTGAGCAATGTCATCGGCAAATAGAATATTGATGTGTAGTTGCTTGAAGATTTTCACAAACTTTTCAAATTGCTTGTTATTCTTTGGCTTTTATAATCTTCGGGGAAATGGAATAGGAGGCACATATGGTGGAGGTGGTATTTATTTCTTTGGAACTTCGGCCTCATCCTTATCTTCATCTTCATCTTGTTCCTCCATATTTTCCTACCCCTTGTCTTTTGTCTTGACTTGTGGTTGCTCCAAGGCTTTGTCACTTCTCAACTCTATTGCCTTGCATTGTTCTCTAGGATTCACTTGTGTTTTGCTAAGAAAGCTTTCTTCTTCTTTTGAGTTTATGGAGTTGGCAAGTTGTCCCACTTGATATTTTAAATTTCTTTTGAAATCAACAATTTTATCCCTTTCTTAACCTTCTCGAAGTGATCACTAGTAGCATTGGCGAGCTTCTCTATAGCATACTCCAAAGATTGTTTCTTCTCGCCTTGAGGTTGTGGGATAGGTTGTGGATGATGCAATTGTTAATATGGTGGTTGATACCTTTGTTGTTGATGATAAAGTTGTTGGTATTGTGGCTTTGGTAGCATTCTCTATAGCATACTCTATAGCATAAATTTTCTTGTTCAACTTATATGCATTCATAACTTTCATGAGGTGCTCCACATGCTTCACACATAGCTTATACATTTACAACTTGACTTGAGTTGCTTTGATTCATCCTTGATATCATTTGAACTAGTGTGTCCATCTTTACGCTCAAGGCATTGTATGCTTCATATTTTGGTTGTGCCCATTTTGAAGGTGATTCATCATACTCTTCATCATCTGAGGACAATTGATCCAAAAGGTCACAAGCTCGTGGATATGGTAAGTTTATAATAGATCCACCCGCCGAAGATGAGTTAATTGTTGAATCTAAGATCTCGAGAATATTTTGAATGATCACAAATTTGTAAGTGAACTCAGCCTGTACTGATGAACTTGTTTGAGCTGATTTTTGTAACAGGATATATTCAAGTTCAGTACAGTGGTCGACCTGAGCTGAAGGAATGGACGACACTGCACTCGTAATTTATATATGAAGAACCATATGTGTGAAGTGGGCTTCCTAAGTATATGAAGCGGTCGACCAGCATCAGAGGGAGAGAGCATATGATGAGAAGCAGCAGAGCATAAACGGTCGACCAAAGAAGAAGAGAGGCCGACCGATAAC
>LTAE01003177.1:2465-38849 GCA_001647135.1 Pontederia paniculata
GGGGGGGGGGGGGGTGAATTAGTGTAATAACACTTTAAACCGATTTATCGCAAAGCTCAAATTCAAAATCCCTTAATCAAGAATAAGTGCAACAATGATATAAGTTATAATGCAAGTTACAAAATCTCTTGATCAAGAACAAGTGCAGTAATGATATAAGTGAGAATGCAAGATAATAAGTAAAGAAAGTAAGAGAGAAATGCAAACTCAAGACACAAGAGTTGTTGACGAGGTTTGGCCCCAACTTGGCCTACGTCCCACCTCCGACTTCTCGACCTCGAGACCCGTCAGAGATCCACTAGGACCTCATTTTTAATAGGAAAGGAAATCTTTTACACCACACTGCCTTTTCTCTGCTTCGAGAGGTAAGACACACCTCTCTTCTCACAATCTCACACTTTTCTTCGCTCAAGAGGCTATGTGTGAACCACTCTAACAATAGAACTAAGTCTCTCACAAGAACACATTACAATCTCTCTTTTATAATTTCACACTCAAGAATATGAGAGAAAAAAGAAGATTCAATAATTTAGCTCAAGAAGCTTCAATATTTGATTTCCCGTTGACACTTGTGTCTTCCTTGAAGCCTCACCTTCATTTTGCACCTTTGGACTTCTTTTATAGTTTCCTTTCTTCAATATGACCGTTGCACACTTTTCCTAGTGGATTTGACATGGAACAACTAGTTGTTGGGACTTTTCTGTGTGCCAGTGGTCGACCGCTCCATGCTATCAGTCGATAGTTCTGCCAAAATATAGCTGTTACAATTGCAGCAGTCGACCACTCCCCTAAACTTGTCAACCATTTCTCCTGAATCACTTTGATAGATCTGCATTGCTTTGGTCATAACTATCTGCACAAATGTCCAATTGAGTCCATTTTCGATTCTATTGAAAGCTAACAAGATCATTTACAACTTTTGTATTCATGACTCAACTCAGATCTGACTTAAATATGATCATATATCTTGTTAAAGTTCGAACAGCATGTTGTCCGGTTAGGATCGATCGACCAACCTTCACTGTTTTAGTCATAACTTTTTGTATAGATATCCAAATGAGACAATTCTTGAATGTATAGAAAGCTAACAAAGTTATCTACAATTGATGTATTCATGTCTCAACCTAGATCTAAAGGTAACATAGACAAAGATTAAGTTGAACTTCAGTGCATGTAATTTGACTTTGAAATCTTCACACACTTGCCCCATTCTAATGTGTGCATATATATTTTCCAAAGTTTTCATAAGATTTTCCTCATCAAAAGAATATAAGTATGACACAAGTCATCAAGTCATCTTTTCAACAATTGCAACGTTTCTATATTTGACTAACCGATTTTTAGGAAATATTGCATTTCATTATAAAATTGGGATTATTGTGCAATTTGGAGCCAATAATGCATAAATAGGCAAGCAAGGATTTAGTTTCTTCAATTTCAAATTCAATTACATGGATGAAGGGAATCTCCACAATCAAGAGGAAGGAAAGGTTTCTTAATCAAGCCAGCCCAATTATGAAAACATCTCGCGAACCAATTAAGGGAAGAAGGCGACTTGAAGGAATGCAACCATAATTCAAGGGATCAAAATTCAAAAATCAAAACCCAAACAATTAAGGCAATTGGAAATTATAACAGCCTGGACAATTAAGGAAAGATATCACCAATGATTAATTGGAGATTATAACAACCAACCACTAGTAGTTATTGGAGATCTCGGTCACACGGTGATGGTGAATTCTCCCTTGATTAAAACACGATGAAAAGGCAACCCGAGAGAGTTTATTTTAAAGAGAAGATTAACGTCATTCCAAGAGGAGTTCGACCAAATAATTTCTTGGTGATAACAAGGAAAAAGCCGCCTCCAAGCCTTTAGTTTTCCTTTTAGTTTTCGGAATAATATTCTTACTATCCCTCATGGGACTTTGGATCATATTTCTGAGGCTCTGCGAAGCCCTAGGCAGACTCTGTAGTTGTCATGTTTTCTTATCTATGAATCATTTCTAGTCTTTTATTTAATTGCAAGTTTGGTTAATTGCCGACATGTACTTAATGCTTGTGAATGATTTAAGGTGACAATTTTGTTCACATGGTCATCATCCCAAGAGGTTTCCCATACGAGCCAAGCCTGGAAATGATCACTCGAAGTTGTGCATCTATCACAACTGGGAAATTGTCACACGTCACAACCCCGCTTGTGACGACACTTTTGATGAGGTTGTGATGAACCTAGAAATCAATCATTTTGAATTAATCGAGAAAGAGTTAATTATGGAATGCTTGATCTTTCTCAAGTTAGTTCAATGGAAGTTGGTAGGTTTTATCCTTTGTCGATTTCGAAAGAATTATCTTTTATATTTTGCGTAGTCGCTTCTCTTCATTCGGGTCAAGCCTTGACCATGATCACTCGAGGCTGTGTAACCGGGGAATTTGTCACAACCGTTGAGAACAACATTTTATTGAATTCCATCGATTAATTGATTTTCTTCATTCAGATCAAACTCGAGGTTATGTAACCGATGAATCTGTCACAATTGTTGAGAATTGGGAAATCTTTGAAGTAGTCATATACCTAAGTATGTGTTTGTTCTTTTTCAACTGGACCAAGCCTTGACCGGATCGTCTAGGGTCGTGTGACCGAGGAATTCATCATGACTATTGAAAACAACTCACTTGTGACGGACGGGTGTGTGATGCGAAAAATGCGAACACAAGATGTTATCAAGTGCACTATCGAACAAGAGAAGGATTGATGTTCAAGAGACAGTAGCCCTAGCTGAAGGAGCAAGCGCCGCCATTCTGAATCGACTTCCACCAAAGTTGAAGGACCCGAGAGTTTCTCCATTCACTGCGAAATAGGATGTTTGAAGGTCAACCGAGCACTGTGTGATCTAGGAGCTAGCGTGAGCATCATTCCACTATCTTTATCCAAGAACTGAACTCCTGCGAGATAAAGCCTACGAGAATGATTCTACAGTTGTCTGATCGTTAAGTCAAACGTCCTGAAGGTATCCATGAAGATGTTCTGATCCACATCGAAAAATTATATATTCTCATCGATTTTGTTGTCCTGGACATGGACGAAGAAAACATCATGGCACTTATCCTAGGTCGTCCATTCCTTGCTACCGTTGGGGCAGTAATTGACGCGAAGAATGGAAAGTTATCTTTCAATATCAGCGAGGACAAAATCGAGTTCAATCTGAATAAGGTGTTGAAATGTCCTGATTTTTAACGAGACACTCATATCTCTGCTGAAGTTGTTCAAGAGATTGTTAAAGAAGTTTCAGCCATAATACATGAGACCGACCCTATGTTGAATTGTTTACTCAGCCATGAAGAAAATGAATCCCAAGATCCGGACATTAAATCCTACAAGAAGATCTTGGATGACAAGGAGGATTCTGAATAATTTAAAGACGAAAAAATGTTACCAGTGGTATCACAACCACCGTAACCAGCAGCATTACCACCCGCGCCACAACTTGCCCGTGACGGCAAAAGACCGCCAAAGGTAGAATTGAAGGTAGTTCCTTCTACCTTGAGGTATGAATTTCTAGGCCCTAAGTCCACTTATCCTATCATTATTAGTTCTGTTCTAGATCCTGATTAAACATGCCAATTGTTAGATGTTCTCAGGTCCCATAGGAAATCTATTGGATACTCCCTGGATGATATCAGGGGTATCAATCCTGCTATCTTTATGCATAAAATTCCCATGGAGGAAGCCTCTAAACCTTCCATTGAAGGGGCAATGACGGTTAAATCCTACCATGAAAGATGTATCAAATATGAAGTTCTTAAATTGCTAGATGAAGGAGTCATTTATCCCATTTTTGGTAACAACTGGGTTAGTGTTGTTCAAGTTGTCCCTAAAAAGGGATGCATCACTCTGGTGCCTAATGAAACAGGAGAATTGACCCCCTCCAGGACTGTCAAAGGCTAGAAGATGTGTATTGATTTTCAAAGGCTGAACAAAGCTACTCAGAAAGATCACTTCCCACTGGCCTTCATAGATCAGATGTTAGAAAGATTAGCCATGCATGATTATTTCTGTTATTTAGATGGCCTTTCTGGATTCTTACAGATCCCCATTCACCCCGATGACCAAGAAAAAACCACGTTCACTTGTCCATATGGCATCTTTGCCTATCGAAAGATTCCATTTGGCTTGTGCAATGCACCAGTCACATTTCAACGTGCTATGATGTCTATTTTATCAGATTTTATTGAAAATATTATGGAGGTATTCATGGAGGACTTCTCGATCTATGGATCCTCCTTTGCATCTTGTCTAACGAATCTTGAGAAAGTTTTGCAGAGATATGAATAGATGGATCTAGTATTAAATTGGGAGAAGTGTCATTTCATGGTATGCCGAGGTGTGGTTCTCAGCCATATTATCTCCAAGAATGGGATCGAAGTCGACAAAGCAAAGGTAGAAATCATTGAGAAGCTTCATCCACCGCAAACGTCAAGGGAGTGAGATCTTTCCTTGGACATGCGGGTTTCTACCGCATGTTCATAAAGGATTTAAGCAAGATTGTGAAACCACTAACTCAATTAATGCAGAAAGATGTGGAGTTTCATTTTGATCAATCATGCCTAGAAGCTTTCGAGAAAATAAAGACTGCCCTTTGAGATCATGTGCGATGCAAGCGACTTTGTAGTTGGAGCTGTTCTAGGGTAGAAAGTTGATAAAGCTCATCAAGTTCTTTATTATGCAAGTCAGACCATAGATCCGGCTCAAATGAACTACAACACTACCGAGAAAGAACTCCTCGCCGTAGTGTTCGCCATCGACAAGTTTCGGCAATATTTTTTGGGCTCCAAAGTTATCATCTACACCAATCATCAAACTGTCCCGCACTTGTTGATGAAGAAAGAAGCAAAGGCATGACTTATCAAATGGATCCTACTTCTCTAGGAGTTCGACTTGAAGATTAGAGACAAAAGTGATTCTGAAAATCTTGTTGTTGACCATTTGTCCCGACTCTATTTTCAACCAGAAGCGCTGTCACAACCAGAGTCACCAATAGCATCACAACTTCTATTACAACCACCGTTACCAGTAATGTCAAGTGCTGTCACAAGCAATGTCACAAGCGCTATCACGACCCATTTGTGACGACTTTCTTGACGAAAACTTATATGCTTTATTGAACTCAAATATTCCATGGTTTGCTAACATCGCCAATTTCTTACAACTAGAGTACTGCCATCCGGGATGAGTCATCAACAAAGGAAACACTTCTTTTCTGAACTCAAACATTACTATTAGGACAACCCCATGCTATTCAAGAAATGTGTAGACGGCCTATTTTGAAGATGTATCCCTGGAAAAGACACCCATGAAGTAATTAAGCACTGTCATTCATCCCCTTATGGTGGCCATGGCGGCGCGCAAAGGACGACCACCAAAATTCTTCAAGCAAGCTTCTATTGGCCTTCATTATTTAGAGATGTTTACAAGTATTTTCTTTTGCGATAGCTGTTAAAGGAGCGGTAACATATCCAAAAGACATGAGATGCCACTCAAGGGCATTCTCAAAGTGGAGTTGTTTGATGTGTGGGGGATCGACTACATGGGTCCATTTCCAAATTCAGAGTGATACAAATATGTCCTTGTCACCGTTGATTATGTTTCAAAATGGGTTGAAGCCCTTCCTACTGATTCTTGTGATTCTTAGATTGTGTAGAGGCTCTTCAACAAAGTGATCTTCCCCAGATTTGGATTTCCTAAATCCGTCATCAGTGATGGAGGGAAGCATTTTTTGGAGAGGCAACTCGATAATCTGTTCTACAAATATGGCATAGTGCACAAGGTCACAACTCCTTATCACCCACAGACGAGTGAGCAAGTCGAGGTATCCAATCGATAGATCAAGATCATCTTGGAAAAGGTGGTTACAAAATCATGAAAGGATTGGAGCAGTCAACTTGATGAGGCACTATGGGCATACCGCAAGGTCTACAAAACACCACTAGGTAAAACTCCTTATCGACTTGTCTATGGGAAGTCACACATAAGACATATTGGGCAAGTAAGGATATTAACCTAAACATCAAGATTGCGAGAGAAGAAAGGATGTTACAACTCGCCGAGTTAGAAGAATTGCGCCTTGATGCATATGAGAACTCGTTAATTTACAAAGATCGCACCAAGCTTGGCATGATAAAAAGATTCTAAAGAATCACTTTAAAGAAGGAGATCAAGTCCTCCTATTCAATTCCCGATTCAAGTTATTCCCGAGAAAGCTAAAGACCCAATGGTCGGGTCCATTCTTGGTCACCATGGTATTCAGCTATAGAGTTCTAGAGCTTGCCACTACCCATGAGAGAACATTCACAATTAACGGGCACAAGGTTAAGCTATATCATGAAGGAGAAGATAGAGAAAATACATTACTTGTGGATCGTGACAACCTGGCGCATCCGCTTGTGATACAACTTGATTGAGATCAAGACTTCATCAAAGTCTAGCCAAGGACTATAACTAGGGCGCTAACTAGGAGGCAACCCAGGATTTCATTTTATCCTTTTTCTTTCTCTATTACAGGTCTTAGGATTGGCGGCATAATTCTGAGGTGTCACACACAAAAGCCGACAAGTTTGTGATGCACAACAACCAATAAGCTTGCGATGGTAAGTCATTTTTGTACTGATAAATTTTTTGACTCTATCTTTTGTACAATTTACAAGTCATAAGTCGACTAGGGACCAGCAATAATGAGTCTGATTGTGGATCGACTCCATTCATAATCTGATACTTAAACACTTGCGCCTAAAAACAAGATTGCGGTGGCGTGCTCATGGAGTCAATTAATCCAACTGTTGCAACCCAACTCAAACACGGAATTGTAATCGTCTTGGGATTCGAAAGTTTTTGAATTTAAGCAGATTTCATATCCACCTGCACACGCCATCATCATAATCGTCGCGTCCGCACAAAGATCGACTAAATAAATGACCCTTTTCTCACCATCATCACTGCCTTCCATCACAACCGTCATTATCACCACCATTCATTTCAACTGTCCTCATCACCACCTTTCCAATTGCCCTCGCCTATATAAACACCCCACGCAAAACCCTAAACCCACCTTATCTTGCCTCCTAAACCCTCCTGAACTCTCGCATCCTTGAGCACTTGCTCTCTTTTCCATAGTGAAAAGAGCCACAAGAATTTGTTCTTTCTCTAAGCGTTCACGACTTGTTCTTCCCTGACAAGATGGTGTCCACACGCATCTAGAAGAAGAAACAGGGGACGGATAACAAGCAGAAGAAGATCATGAAGAAGGTTGTCTCTCGTCCCAACACCTACAAACCTCGTACCATTGAATTGATGGAAGAAGAAATCGAGGAAGATAACATCTCCCTCATCTTGCGAGCGGCAAAGACCCTAAAACCTCAAGAGAAGGGTGAGTCGTCACAACCGATACCGCCTAGCACTGAGCCGCCATAGGTGACGACCACATCCTTTGTGCTTCTACCAGCAACGACAACATCGGAGATAGAGAAGACAAAGGAGATCCCATCGCCTCGACTCCCTGTCCCCTCCTATGATCTTAACTCATCACCACCAGAGGAGGAGACGAAGGAAACCTCCCGAGAGGCTGGATTCCAGATGTCCCCAGAGTCGCCACAACCATCGTGTCTGCCCTCTCTAGCACGTCCACATTTTTTGTATGACATTTAGGACATTTTTTTGTACTTTTGACCATTACACAACAATTTTGGACTTATTTCTTTATATTATGAAGAATTTGACTAGGAAAAGGAGTCAAAACTTCATGGAAAAGAAGTCCAAATCATTACGCAGCTCCCTATTAGAGATCAAATCCAACTAATGAAATTCGGTAGAGTTTGTAGCTCAAAAATTCAGCCTAATGGAGAGCCACAAAATTGAAGAGAAATTGGAGGATTTTATCATCCTTCTCCTTGATATGACTTCGAAAAGGAATACTATCCTATCCTAATAGCTTGGGGAACAAAAGAAATCATATTTGAGAATATTTGGAAGAGTTGTGATGCTCTAAATTTAATCTTAACATAGAGCTAAGAATTTAATTGAAAACACTTGCTTTCTTCCTAATTTTGACTTGGAAATACTTTCAAATCATATCAAACTTTGTGGAAGACTTGGAGACCGTTTGGAAGTTGGTTCTACCCTATAAATAGACATGCAAAGGTCCTTTATAAGTATCTCACTCAATATCACTACACAGTAAATCATTTCTCGTATCTTTCATTAATTTTCTACAGTTCTTTATGTCAAAACATTTGAGATAGAGATCTCTGATTTCTTCTGCAAGATCCAAACACTCAAAGGAGTCACAAGGGGTAGTGTTGTTGTTTTAACCTAAAGGGATTGATGCAGTCGTTAGATTTATTTTCATTTCTTTCTGTATGATGACAATTATCTTTTTTAATCTTTCTTATATTCCATTTATAGTAGAGTAGTTCTCAGTTAAGGGAAGATCTGTTGAGCCTCGTTTATCTATTGGGTTGTATTTTTCTATTTTGAAATTTTATGAACATGCATATGATGACTTTAACTAATTTGGTATTGTTAATATTAAATACTATAATCTTTTATTTTTGGCATTAACTAAATTACATATCTTTTCGCCCAAGAAAACTATTTTTTGATCAGACACGAGCCTTATTATGTGAATTCTTGACAAGTTCATACCTGGCGTGGTTTATTTTCTAATGTGACGCCAGTTGTGTTCTTCAAATTTTCAGGCAAATTTTTCCTGTGCAAGTCCTATTCTGTCTATTTGGGTTCGGAGTACAAAATCTTTGGATTATTAACTCACTTGGTTCAAATTGTTAACAACATAGGTTTGTTTATTGTATGCATCTTAACTTAATTTAATTAAAAATTATCTTGGATTCGAATAGTTCTAGTTTAATATTAATTTAAATAGTTACTTCATTCGATTTTGGACTCCTATAACTTTAATACAACACTTCCATCATAATTATTCCAAGTCTCACCCTAACTCCTTCGCATTTTAATTATAACCATTTAGGCAAACAAATTATCCTTTTCAATTTTTAGTTTTAAAACCATTTTCAACTCAATCCCTTTTTTCCATTTTAAATAATATATATGTTTATAAGACAAATTTAGATTAGCCATTGTGGGATCGACAACTCATATTCACTTTTTATTAGTTGAACGACTAGTGCACTAGCTAGTATTTTTGCTACGAGATTTCTCATATTATTATCAAATACATAGGTGGTCAAATGAGTGTAGTTTGAAACTTTTAACTAGCCACGTGAATCGACCAATTTTCACATATTTTTCTGGTTTTATTTGGTTCTGATTGGTTTTGATCGACCCAATCCAGAGACTAAAGGCATTCAAGGTTTAAAGATGAATTATGGGCCATTTTAGTTGCTAGTCGATGGTTCGTCCAGTCGGTCCTATCCGGTCCCAAGAGTAATGCTTAGGTGCATTGCTAAAGTTTTATAAGTTTAATTCTTTTCGGAAATGAAATTACATATTTTTTTGTTTTTTAAAATTTTCTTTCTTCTTATTTGCACTTCCTTTCTCCCTATTGAAACCATATTACAATAAATATCTAACTGAATAATTTCATAACATTATAAAACTTTGTGAAAACAAATAGTTTTATATATTGGAAGAAAATTAAAATGATAAGTTTGATAGTAAAAATTACATTAATTAGAAATAAGAGTAAAATCATTTTCCTAACTTAATAAATTATGTTACAATAAAAGGGCCATCACCCAATGGATAAACAAGAATCAAGATGGCCATCCTCAACTATAAATATATTTTTTAGAAAAAGTAAGAACATGCTTCACAACTCAACATCGAGGTGGATCACAAAATAAGAAAGGTTAAGAAACATCATGGTGGATCACAAAATAAGAAAGGTTAAGAACTCGAAGAAGGACTTAAATAACCAAAAAATTATAAGGGGCTACATTTCTAATGTTCTCAGTATGTATTATGGCTACTAGTAAACATATTGTTGAAACTATGATCATAAGAAAAAAAAGCCTAACTTCCAAATTCACCAAAAAAATTAGAATTCCAACTCAGAAATATAATAGACCACAAGTCCTCAACGAGACTCTCGTATGCAGGGTGCCTTTAATTGCCGAGTGTGTACAAATTTGAGAACGGATGGATTTTCAACTGAGTTAGAATTCAAGGCATTGACAACAAAAATAGAAATATAGTCGTGTAGGTTAACTCAAAGTGACAAATTTTATTTTAATACCCAACCCATGTCAAAGGCCCAACGCAGGCCGTGTTCAACCTAAACACAGACCGTGTTGACAACTAAAGGTTAGGACTCTGAGTTTGAATTAAATAATAGAGTTTTATTCTTTAAAATTAGTTGAAGCCTTATAAAAATCCTATAAATAGACTCCTAGGGCATGAGAGGAACCCTCGTAGGCCATTTTTCTCCCTCATGTAGCTATCGTAGAATTTCTCTCCTCTTCTCTACCTTAGTGAGGAGGTAAGGACTTCATCTCTCTCCCTCACGTTCTAGGTCTCTCTCTCTCTCTCCCTAAACTCGTATGTCAAAACCTCGTTAGGGGAAAACAAAGAAGATTGATGAAAACACAGGTTTCGAGGGAATGAAGGTGTTGTTGGAACGTGAAGAGTAAACCCAATGAAAAAAGTATGTTCTTAGGTGGATCCATCTTAGATATGCTTTCTTGGTAAATTAATGCATACTAGGGTTTGGCCTCTAGATTTGAATAGTTTTTTTAGATGTTATACAGTTTTAATCTCCTGTTAGATCCCTTAACTTTTATTTCAGTTCAAATCTAATTGCATGAAGTTCTATACAAAAGCTTAGAAGTAATTATCATAAATGGGAAGAGAATATGTGGCCTTGAACAAAAGGAGATAGATCACATCCTTCTCGAACACGACCCACGTCCGCTAATGGAGAAATCTAGGACGCGTTGGTCCTATAATGTGACCCAAGTGCTATCAAACACGACCCACATTGCTCAAAGAACGCATTTCGGATTATTAACTAAATTAATTGGATGTTAGTTAGGGCATGACTTGAGTTAGAGGATGGATTCCCTGACGTGACCCTCTAACATATTCCGCGTACTTGATTCTTTGTTATGAGAAGAACTAATATGTGAAAAAGATAAGGGTTCAACCATATTCACAAAATAAATATTGAGGCCATCATGTATTGCATTGTTGGGAGTTATTAATGAATCATCGCATGGTTAGGGCTAGTAGTGTATCTGCAAGAAAGTTAATTAGTCCCATTATATAGCCTTCTTCTTGTTGTACAACAAAGAGGATTATCGAGCATCCTCCCTCTTGTTGGCTCTTGTCGTTGTTTTGTGTACCACCACTGACCATAGTATTGGTGAACTATCCCAAATAGCTCATAAGCTATTTAAAGTCACCTCAAAGTTATTAATGGATAAGTAAAAAGTAATAATATAATTCACATGGACTAAAGTCTGCATTGATAATAGCATTGATCTAGATTTTGCATAGAAAGCATCTAGAGTATTGATCCACAACATTGCATAGAAAGAAACTAGAGCATTGCAAAATATTTTATGGAAAGAAAATAGAGCATTGATATGAGATAACACATTGTATTAATTGATGAGAGAATTGGCTACGCTTTAAGCTTTATTATATCATGAAAATTAACATATTGAACTTTATAGCTCAGGGGAGAATTGCCTCCCCTGTATTGGATCATGGAGGTAATTGTTTTATAGGGGTATGATGGTGGGTGGCGCGTGCAGTTATCGATGCTCTGTGATAGATACAACTTGCATATGAATAATGATTCTTGGTCTAGATGTCTCTTCTATTTTAGAGTCTATTAAGTTGTAGTCCTCGAGGAATTATGTTTAGTCATGATTTAATTTTGTAGATATTGAGTTTTACGACTTCCATATGTTAGAAATTATTTTTTTTAGTTTTATATTATTTCTCATTTTATTAACCATCAATATATAGTCAACAAAAGTTCAACATATTGTATTAGATAAAAGTACAAACAAATATATAGGTATATTCTGTAATTAACTTTGAACTCCTCCGTATGAGAATTAATTAATCAGGGTCGCTCCAACGCATGGGAGTTGATGATTTTCATGGAAGAAAAGATCACATAAGATCACTTGGGCGATTTCTTTGCTCCATCGATTCCTGTGGCGGCCACCACATAACCTCACTGCGGTTAATGTACGAGTCATCATCACAAGACGGAATGGTACTATCACCTCCGGCAGCAGGGCCGGTGGCCTGAATGTCGTCAGTCTTCAAGTCTTGGGAAACCCATTTTCTCTTTCTAATAGACGAAGAACATGGATCCCAGTGTTCACATTCTTCTTGATATATTTGATCAGCTGGAGGATCCCAAAGTGCTTTTTTTTCGTGCATAGTATCGGAGGCTTGAGGAACTATATATTCACTCCACCAGCTGCTAAGAGGTAGGGAAAACCATTCGTCAAATGCTTCTTCTTGCCTAGTATCTGCGAATTCAGGAATTACTTGACTCGTCGATCTGCCAAGAAGAAGGGAAAAGGATTCACCAATTGCTTCTTGTTGGTTAATATCTGAGGCTTCAGGAAATACTTGACACCTCCAGCTGCCAAGAGGCTGAGAAAACGATTCCCCAATTGCTTCTTCTTGTTTAGTATCTGAGGCTTCAGGAACTGCTTGACTCACCGATTCACCACTATCATCTTTGTTCGACTTCTTGTTGTAGATTCTGCAGATGGCCATGTCCTGAAACTGCAAGCCATGCAAGTAAATTGAATCGAGCCTGCTAGAATGGAAAGTTGGCATTATTACCATAAACAATTGACTACCTATACGTACGTACCTTGTTGGTAGACGAGTGGAGTATGTACTCATGCATACACCAATCCGTTTTGACTTCCTGTCTCGACTTCTTGCCGGAGACCAAGAACATGAGCGTCGTTTTCAATCCAACTTGGTTCTTCTTGCTGTCGCAGATGCGGCGAGGAGTCCCATTGGCCTTCCACACGCCCCCCTTGAAGGCACGGACCACGTTGCACCCTTTTCCGTTGGAGCTCCTCATGCGCCGGGGCGTGAAGTAGTAGCCTTCCCCCTTCTTCCACCAAGGAGAACCTCCTGCGCCAGTTCACACAAGCATGTTAGACGACCGAGGAAACAAGCTCCACGCACGTACGCGCATACATTGATCGAAGCGATTGAAGATAAAGTATAAATAAAAATATGCATCTTACTCGGTAAATTCCACGGCTCTGTGGCACAGATGTNGAGTGGAGTATGTACTCATGCATACACCAATCCGTTTTGACTTCCTGTCTCGACTTCTTGCCGGAGACCAAGAACATGAGCGTCGTTTTCAATCCAACTTGGTTCTTCTTGCTGTCGCAGATGCGGCGAGGAGTCCCATTGGCCTTCCACACGCCCCCCTTGAAGGCACGGACCACGTTGCACCCTTTTCCGTTGGAGCTCCTCATGCGCCGGGGCGTGAAGTAGTAGCCTTCCCCCTTCTTCCACCAAGGAGAACCTCCTGCGTCAGTTTACACAAGCATGTTAGACGACCGAGGAAACAAGCTCCACGCACGTGCGCGCATACATTGATCGAAGCGATTGAAGATAAAGTATAAATAAAAATATGCATCTTACTCGGTAAATTCCACGGCTCTGTGGCACAGATGTCTGCATTGAAAATGAGGTGGTCGGAGGCCGGAAGAGAGCCGGCGATGCGTCTGTCAAGGTATCCAATGAGCTCGGCGTCGGTAGGGCAAAACCGCATGCTCTGCATAAAGATCATGTCGTCCTGATCCATCTTTATTCTCTTGGCCTTCTTGTTCACGAAGATGTTAAGAGAACGACGCAAGAACGAGGAGGATGAACGGAGGAGAGAGATGGTACGTGATGGAAGACGAAGTAGAAGCAATTAAAATAGCGAACAAAAGTTTAGAGGGTGTACATGTATATATACGTTTAATTTTGGATGTGATTAGTAATTCTTCCTAATCTCGATAGGAATATTAAAACTTATGTTTATATACAAATAGGAGTAGAAGTAATTATAGTAGATATGTTCTAAAATTTCTGTTAACATATTTTTTGAGGACTGAACTGCCTCTCTCTCTCTCTCTCTCTCGCTCGCTCTCTCTCTCGCTCTTGTGTCTGCCATGGCGCCCACAACCCACATCGACTTTACCGCCGCCAACCATCTGCAGGTACTCCGCCCTCCTCTCTCCCTCTCCTCCTCACGGTCCGGCGACCTCCACCTTGGCACTCGCTTCATCTTCATCCACGCTGCCCTCTTCTCCTCCCCTTAGTCGACATTTGAGCTTGCAAACGCCAACTCGCAGGTGAGTCCCTGTTGCGCGACCTCCCTGTAACAACATGAAAAAAATAAAATAAAATAAAATATGGTACATTAGTGCGACTCACAGCTTCAAAATTTACCAGTTATGTTACTAACTTTTGACGTGAAGGGAACTAAAAGAATTCATGCATTTGCTGCACCTGGTGGCTAATGGAGAAGAAGAAAAAAAAATAGGATAAAAGGAGGTTTTCATCTCCTTGGGTGTGGGCGACAGAAAGAACAAAAAGATGGAATTGCCTCATTTGCAATAGGCTAGAAGAGGAAATGAGGAAGAGAAGGTGCCATCGACGAAGAAGACAAAGAAGAAAAGAGATAGAGAAGAAATGTTCGTTCTGCCATCATTATCATCGTCAAGCCTTGAAAAACAAAGATGGTAGAAAGAAATTGGATTAATAAATTCAGATATGTGATAGAGATTCATTATAATTTAATTTAATAATAATATATAAATTTAATTATTACAATAATTAATTATATTAAATAAAGAAAAATCGAAAGAAGATGATTCGTAGCTTACGTGAGAATGCGATATGAGTTAGATTGCACTATGATTTACCTATAATGCATTTAGGCGATAACATCTTTTAATAATTATTTAATTAATATGATCAATATTGAAATGCTATTATTTATATATAATAATGTAAAAAATTGTTAAGTCACTAGTGTTGATTGATTATAATCAATTATTAACTAATGATTATTAATCATTAATGATTTATTATTATTGATAGTTATAAATTGTTATTTATTAATTGATTATTGTTAGATGATAAATATAATTAGATATTGTTAATTATTTGATCAATACTAGTGAAATTATAATTTATGATTATTTTTTTATTGAATAATTATATGTTATGTATTGATGATTGCATTGTGCTTCTAGTATTGATTGTACAATTGATTGAATCACACTTAGAAGCGTTATCGCATGTATAGCCATATAGACTTCAAAAATTGATAATCATTGATTGTGAAGACTAATATCTCAATGGATTGTATTGTTGGGTGCAGATTTCATCGCGGAATATTATCAAACCATTGATCATATTATGGAGTGTCGATCTCATCTCAAAATATTTTCAAAGCATTGATTTATTATCGAAATATTGGGTATTATGGGTACTATGTGTTACCCGGGCGTGACCAGCCTTATGGACATCGAGATGACCAATGTCTTCAATACATTGATAAATGAAAATATATTTATTGATTGATTTAATTATTGTATTGATAAATGTCATATGACATTATGAGGACGACTTATTGTGGACGAATATATGGGGACGATTTTAAGAAATCATAGGAGGTATCTTCAAAATGTCATATGATATATGATAAGAAAATGAAGTAAAAGATAAACTTCATTTACTATTGATTATTTATGAGTCATTGATCATTGATATTGACACATTGTGTTCCTATGGATACTTATGATGTTCATAATATTATTGATAATTGTAAAGATTGAACATTGATTATTGATAAGATTGAATAGTAATAATAATGACCATCATAATGTACTAATAATATTTTACTCATAGGTGACATTGATTATATATGCTAGAGTAGAAGACTCATGTATCATATTATTGATTAATTGTTATGGATCAATATTGATGACACCAAGAATCATATAATGTTAAAGTAATGAACTCATTAATATATTGTTATTGTTAAATAGGAATAACTACCATAAAATGCTAAGTAAGAATTAGTACATTGAAACCTATTGATTGCACTAGGATAGTTGGTACATCTAGTATTCTATTGATTATTGAAATGCATATTATTGATATGATCTTTTAGACCAATATTAGGTCTCTGAAATAAATATGACTATCACATACGACTAATTGAGATGGATTTTTCCTGCATTCTATATTCGTGTAGGTAGTCGAGAATGAAGGATTGAAGTGGCACTGCTCTTGACATGAAGATTACACATGATATATGTATAAAAGTTTTATTATTATTGAGTCATATAATAATTATATTTTATTATTCACGAAGTTTTCCTTTGTTTATAATTTTACATCATGTATTATTTATTGTCGTAACATTTTTGGGACCACCTGATCACATATCGGATATCGATTTGGTCACGTGATGAGGTCAGATTTTGGGATGTTACACTCCCGACCAGTGCTGCCCCTCCCATTCTCCAATGCCTCTCTGTCCACACTTGAGTTTGGAGGTGTTGTGCGAGTTCATCGCTATGAGCTCGTGATCAATGAGCTGGCAAATCGTGCATGAGCGCCCAACGGGCAGCGCGCTGCTATAAGCTTATCACGCAACTCATCTTTTTCCGTGACATAAGTTTTTGTGACTAAGGGTCTTTTTGGATTAGCTGATAAAATATACCTGAAAAGCATTAATGCCGATAAGTATTTTAAGTGCTGAAATTCATTTTAAAATATAAGTAGTTACATATTTAGATAGAAATATTGATAATATTAATAAGTAAGTTGCAGTGTTTGTTAAAATAAATATTGATTAAGATACCCTTGAAGTTATATGATGATAAAATTAAAAGAATATGAATAAAAAGTAATATAGTTTGTTCAAAAAATAAGTCAAAAACTTTAAAAATAGGGTTATTTCCATTTTTCCTCCCCTAAACTATTGCGAAATTCCATACCTAACCCTGAAATATAAATCAGGCAGAAATAGGTCTAAATTATTCTAGATTGGACAACTTAATTCATCCTCAAATCCGATTTTCTATTTTTTGTATTATTTTGATTTATTAAATTACTACTTTACCCTTCAAACTAAAAAACCTATTGTCTCCTCCTTCCACTCTTCCTCTCTCCTATCTTTACTCTCTCTCCTCTCTCGCTCCCTCTTTGATTTCTCTCTCCTTCTTCCTGACTCTCTCTATCACTCCTCCCTTTCTGGTGCCAGGAGAGCGCATTTTCATGCAGGCGATTTCACACAGGCGAGCAGAGCTGCTCGCCTGCATACGACTTCGCGCACGAGCAGGCGTGCAGAGCTGTTCGCTTGTGCGCTTGCATTTTTTCTCACCAACAACTGCTTGCCTGCGTGCGAGGTTGTGAGGAGAAAGGTGCGCGTAGGTGCGGGAGAGAGAGAGTTGAGAAAACACAAGAGATTTTTTTGTTAAGGGAGGGTAAAATAGTAATTTAATAAGTTAAAACAATTCAAAGAAAAAATATAAAACTGGATTTGTGGATCAAACTAATCAATCGAGAAAAGTTTAGACCTACTTCTGCCCGATTTTATATTTCATGGTTAGGTTTAAAATTTAACGATATAGGGGAGGAAAATGGAAATAACTCTTAAAAATAAGTAAGGAGACCCCTCATTGTTCTTTTCAACTTATAAGTTGCTACCTTAACAACTTATAAGTACAATTTATTTACATGGAGAATTTTTCAAATCAACCTGTAAGTAATTTTAAACTACTTAAAAGATAAGCCAAATAGACCCTAAAACAACTAATATTAGTTAGTAACCTAATTATTTGATCTTTTCTTTGTCTTATTATACATATAAATTTATACATAGTATATTATTATTATCTAAAATTTATTTGTAACTTTTTCTTATTTTAAGTGAAAAATATAAATTCGAAATTAGTAATAGTGTTAAAAATGCATAATTTTCTACTTCAATAAGAAATTAATTATTTTAAAGCATCTTGATTTAAAAAAATTTCTAATATTTACTATTTCAAATAGAAATTTATTTGTTTGAGAAATTTCAATTGAAAAAATATTTTCAACATTTCCTATTCCAGTTAGGAATGATAAGTCCTTTTATAGAATTTGATTATTAAATGAGACAAAATTTTATGATTATAATTCCAACTAAAAGTGAGTTCTTTTAAAAAGAATTTGATTAGGAAAATACCAAAATTTCATGAAAAGATTTCTAGTCATTATACAAAATCTTAGTAACTATTAGAGACATATTCTTTGTGAATTTGGGAAGGTTTTGGAATCCAAAATTTCAGGTCAAAAGTGAGTCACCAATTTGAAGTTGATTTGAAAGATTTTCTCATCTTTCTCTCCATAATGATTTGGAAAAGAACTCCTATCATATCCTAATTCCTTAGGAATTGAAAGGAATCATATTTGAAATGTTTCGGAAGAGTTTTGATGCTCTAAATTTCAGTTGAAACGAGAGTTACAAATTTAATTATCTTTTTCCTATTTGACTGGGAAAGAATTTCAAAGCATCACAAACTTTATAGAAGACCTACAGAACCTTTGGATACTATAAATAGACATGCAAAGGGTCTCCGTAAGTCACCTCTCCAAATCTTTCAATATTTTAGCATCTATAATAATTTCTCAAGTTGAGGAGGCCACATCTTAATTAACGTTTGGTGATATAATTGATGCAACCTTTCCATCATACTAATTACAAATTATTTTAATTATTTACTCAAGAGATAAAGTGAAGATACTGGCCTTAACCTTAAGTCATTTATTACCTGAATTTTCTAAAATTCAAAGCACTCATTTTTTTAATTAGATCACTTTTATTTTTAGTTTTAATATCAGCAAACTTTATTTCTCTAAAATAATAGATAAGGTTAGAACATAGATTTAGATTAGTCTTTCATGGGATCGACAATTCATATTGACTCTTTATTACTTGATTCGGTTAATGCACTTGTTAGCAATTTTCGCTACAAGTTTCTTCCATCAAGTTTTTGACACTGTTTCTTAGGACTATTTCTTACTTTATTCTCTGATCCGATACTCGTGAACAATGCCTTGAGGTGAAAAAAATAATATATGATAATCAAGAGGAATGAGATAAAAAATGAGATCAGGTAGCGAAATATCAACCTCAAGATTACTAATGAATCAAACAATCAATATTATAAATTAATAAATTTAATCACAAATTTACCTTGTAATTAACAGTGGAAGTTCACAAAGAACAAGTTGTAGGAGTTCTTTCACGGCGCTAGCAATTAAGCTAGAATTTTAATACATTCAATTGTCGTTCAAATAATACAAACCAATAGTATTTATAGTTTCAAAAAGACTAAACTTTGACAGAGAATAAGCCCTAACTTAGCCTACAAGTGAGGGACACTTCTTTCCTAAAATAATAACTCAATTCCTATGAAGACTCTAAACAGAATATTTGGTCCTAATTAATTCTGAATTTCTAGATTAAATAAATGAGCCATGAGTTTTTTGGGCCCCATCATGTGGAGACTCGTCGTGCAGCCCCATGTCCAAGTGTAATGTGTTTTGTCCAACGAGTGCATCATCCGCTTCAAATATGGCAGGTGTAAATATGGAAGACTTGAGGTTGAGATTCTGCCGCTTGATCTCATTTTTTATCTTGTTCCTCTTGATTATCATATAGTGTTCGGGCCACTCAAGGCATTGTTCTTGAGTATCGTATCAGTCGATATCAGAGTCACATTTTTTATATCGGTTCTAGTTATCTTTTTTTCTATTCTGTTTGTCTTCAACATATTCCAAAAAAGATTCATATTCATCCGCCACCATCTACATCTAGATCCTTTTTTTCTCTTCTAGTTCTTTTGTTGTGATATGATCTTATAAAAAAAAGAATTCAAAGTTTGTTATTTTTTAGTTTCTAAAAAAAATCCAAAATAAATCAGAAGAGGTCAAAAAAAAGGAAAAATCAGGAAAAATAATTGTGCCCCCTTTAGTGTCATAAAAAGAAAAAAAAATAAAGGGGAGAAAAAAATTGGTTGAAACAAATTCTATTGGTAGAAAGTCCAAAAAAAGAAATTCTGAAACATATTGATTTTATCTGAAGTTTGGTTAGCCCCTGAATTTTTTTGCTATGCAATCTAATCTTTTTGTTTCCTTTTCTGTTTGGAAAACCTTTCTAAAATTTATTCCACATTCAACCTCGAATTCACGTTTGATCTTGCAGTCATATTGATAAATTGATTTCATTTAGTTACATTTTACCTTGTTCTGACTTGCGTTAGTTATCCTAGAACTTGTTGGAGGATTCAAGAGAGGAAAAAGGCTAAGTGGTGAGAGCATTAGATGGAAAAAGCCAACTTGAGTCGAGATAAAATAAGAGGTCATCACATGAGGTTGTGAGGAAGCTTTAGTTAACCATATGCAGGTTTCACAATGAGTCATACAAACAATAGTAGATACAATCAAACCAATAAGAATGACACATATTCAAATTTGTATGAACAAACTCCAAGAGAAAATAATATTCTTCTATGGTCACATAGACAATATGAACAATATGGAAAGAAAGAAGAACATGTGCAACATTTGCCACCAAAGAGAACAAAACACCAAAAGAGTAACAAATATAGAGTCTCTAGATTGAGGGCTTCACACTTAGAGTTGGAAGCAAAATTGGATAAAGTGGAAGATGAGCTTGCCAAAATCTTTCTCCAATTCAAGAGATGTTTAACTAATCATGATGTTAATGATTTTGAGAAAAAAATGATAGATTGGAAAAAGAAGTAAAAGCAAGTGAGATTAAAAATGATGATCGGGAAAGTTCTTCCATGACAATAGAAGAAATTTCTGAATATGGTGAAAATGTGAGTCAAATATTGGGTGCTAATGGTGAGGAAGAGAAACAATATGAATGCTTTGAGGCCAATAGAAGTGAGATTGAGAGCCACAAAAATTCTGAGAGTTAAAAAAGGCCACCTTCTGAGAGCATTGGTGAAAAAAAATTAAGTGTTGAGTGTTATGAGAGTTGTGAGGATGAGAGAGGATTATATCTCAAGTGTTCAGAAATGCCACATTTGATACATTTTCGAATCCTGCTTGCCAATGAATACATGAAACTCAAATAAAGTCGACTTGAGACATTAAGAAATCAAACCTGAATACTCTCGCAGTCAAAGCTTGAACTTAAATCCCTAGAGGCTTCACACATGCAATATCTCGATGCTGTGGTTAACCCCTCTCCAATCAACCCTAGATACTCGTGGGAACCTCTCGGTGTCATACAAATACCTTAGACAAAGGGGTTCTCCCTCTCGGTCTCAACCCCTTGAGCTGAAATGAAATTCACACTTCGTTAAAACCCTACTCTTCTTTCGGATCCTTGTAAAGCCCTTACAACAATTCCTTCCCTCTCGGGACAGGGTTGCTAAAGGATATGGACGACATTCAAACTACAAGATGACAAAGATAAGAACTAACTACTACTTCTCTTCAATGGAGAAAGTTCTCCCTCTCGGTCTCAACCTTCCACCAAAGATAACAACAACAAAGAGCTCATAACATTAAAATCAATCACATACATAATATCTAGGAAGGGAACTACACATTACTTCTTCTCAATGGGGACGGTTCTCCCTCTCGATCTCAACCTTCCACCAAAGATAGGGCAATGAGTAGCTCTCCACATAAAAGCATACACATGCAAAGTATCATGAATGAGGACTGCACATCATATCTCCTCAATGGAATGAGTTCTCCCTCTCGGTCTCAACCCTCCAATGAATAGATAGTGAGCAGTTCACAACATCAAAATCAGTATATGATCAGCACATATACAAAGCATACAATGCAAAGGAAAGATTGGAAAGTCGAATAGAAATATATATGCATTAAAAGATAAGTTCATATCGCAAGTAGTTTTCTCAAATCATCCCATGTCCAGGCCTAATTGTTTAGCCTCTAACATCCATCAACCACATCACAGACATGATAATACAAGAGTTCATCATTGGAGATTAATACAAGTAAGAATCACAAAGCATAAACCAATGATACTCGCCAAATCTCCATGTCGAAGACCTCACTCTCGAGCTCTGTTTCTCCTCTATTCTCAGCAATGGCGGCGGCTCCACTCAATGCCTCCTACCGGATGCAGAACGGATCTCCCCGCTCTTCTCCTATTTCGCCCTCTTATCCTCCTCCTCCTCTTGTCCAATCCTCCAATGCCACTTGTCCTCTTTACAACCCTGTCAATATTCTCTGAAACTACTCAGGAACCTTCGTCATTTGGACCACCAAAACTGGCAGAAGAATCTACAGATTTTGTTTCATGTTTTTTCTTCTAGCAGCTTTTGGCAGGTAGTGGCAGCAAATACCCCCAGGTCTAGTCTTCAGCGTAGGTACCCTCATGTATAGTTTACAGCACACGTGTTGGTAGCCCTTGGGTAAATACTTGTAGGAAATCAAGCGTAAATCATTCAAGTCTTTACAAAAAGGGTCATGGGGGGTAGAAAATATGCATTATGTCCAGGGAATTTCAAAAGATGCAAAGAACGTAAAAAGGTGTAGCAATATATATAAATGATGCATAATTTCGTGAAAAAGTGTAGTCATTGCAAAGGAAAATAATGAGTAAATTCCCTGTCATCATAATTTCCCTAAACTTAGGATTTTGCTTATCCTCAAGCAAAGAATCAGGAAAAATTAAGGCCAAATAAATAGCAGTTCAAATCGGCCACACTATGAACCTAAAATAACTTACACAACCCCCTGTTGGTGATATCCCCCCAGTCATCATGTGTTTTCTTAGCCAATTAGCTTCCTCCTAGAACCACTGAAACTCAAGCCTAATGCACAACTGATGATGCAAACTGGATAATCCCTTCCGACAACTCCTCTCTCTAGACTTACAATCCTTGATAAGAAGTAGAAGTAATGTTTGTTTACTCACAAACACAAATGGGTTACTAACCCTTTTTCTTCCCCCTTTTTTTTCGCATGGGGTTACTAACCCACAAATTTTTTTTTCAAATAGGGTTACTAACCCTTTTTCCTCTTTTGTTTTAACTTGGTTACTAACCCTTTTCTTTCTCTTTTTTTTTCCGAATGGGGTTACTAACCCTCTTTATGGAAGAATATGTATATATATGTGTTGTCTGAGAATAAACCAATGGATACAAGGATTGAAAAAGAACTAGAGAGTGGCATGAACAGGGCGTCATCCAGTTGCTATGAGTTTTGGTTCAATTTGGGAGCAGTTATGTGCATTGGTTCCATCTAGTTAAGAATGACCGAGGGTCCTGACAAATTGGGGGTGAGAGTGTAAAAGCACTACGGTTATATAGTGTTTTCTATCCTGGGCTGAGTAAGCAGGAATGTGTATTCCAAAATCATAATGTGATTGGGAGGAAGAGGTGTGTGAAAATGTTGCCATGCTGCAAAAGAGATGACTTCAAAGTTTTTATACATATTTAAACCAAAAGGTAGGCATGGTAGTTCAAATGAATTGGAGCTTGAGAAGAGTGGCCATACCATTGGCTCCACAAACTTAAATTGAACAATGTCCTCAGTGTTGATCTAGGTGAGGGAGAGAAATTTTCTAAGGGTTTGTGGTTGAGGAGCTGGGGCCGGCGGTAGTGACTCCTAGCTTGTCAGCAATTGACTGGAGGAGACCTCTGAGGTGCTTGTTCTCCTTCCTCAACTTGATGTTGTGGACTAGGATGTCTGAGAGTAGTGCATTCTGCTTCGCCATGTGGTAGGCGTACATTTCGGGTTACTGTAGTGGTGTTAGCTTCTATTGGGGTGGGGGATGCTGGAGGCTCAACTGTTTCCTTGATGGTGGAGGTAACAGGAACAACAACTTCTTGTGGAATGGGGGTAGTTTGATATTCAGATGGAGTGGGGATAGCTTTTTCCTTAGCGGGCTTCTTCTTCCTGGTAGAGGTGGGGTCAGGCTTGGCTGGAGTAATCCTAATCTTCTCGATCGAAGAGGTGGTGTCAACTGGAGTAGGGATAGCTGGGGTTGACTTCCTTGTTTGACTTCCTTCTTATTCTGGTGGAGGGGGTGTAGGGCTAGGTGAACGTTTCTTACTCTTTCTTTTTAATAGCATTTTTAATCCTGAGACAGCTGCTGCAGAGGCTGGTGAGGTGGGGTCAGCCGCGTGTGTATCCTCTAGCAACCAATTTTGCTTCTTTGTCACTGTTGTGCGGGCAGGGTTAGGTAACTTGATGCCATGATAAGGATCCTTGGGGTTGAGTAAGTAGTATACACCTTGGCGGCAAGTCACTATCTTCATGTGTAGCAAGCTTTTCATGTCTAGTGTCTCCCTAGTTGAAATGTCTTTCAGGGCTTTGATGTCAATGCCATATGCTTTCGTAATACGTATTACCAGTCCACCTATAACCATAGTCCCCTTGTCCCGGCGAGCCATCTTATATGAGTTAGAAAGAAATATGCCCACCAGATCGATCTTTTGTTGCCGTAGAAAAGCCCAAATGATGAATAGTTCAGTCTCTCTAACACTTGACTCGGTGTTGGAGCAGCCGAGAAGGGTATTTGCCAGACCCTATGAAAATATCGGATGACCGGGTTTCTGATACATGCGGATGTTGCGCGCTTTATTTGCAGCTCATTTTGACCAGTTATCCATTTCCAGAATATTTTGGGATCATAAGTAGATGGCTTTGGGACAGTCGTAGAAGGTAAACTCGTCGCTTTTCCAATCTGATCAAATGTCCAATTGAAATCCTTATTGAATAGATGGAATTGTACCTGATGGTCATCCTCATCGATCTCTAGACTGCTGAAGAACTCGTTTTCTATAGCCTGGCATGTACCCCACCCTTGAAGGAAGAAATCAGATGCGTGCATCCCCACAGTCATAAATTCAAGCTTCTTGTAGTTCAAGCTTCTTCATAGCGTCCAGGTCCAAGAATTTCGTTGGGTCCAGGTCCAAGAATTTCGTTGGGTGGAAGGCTCGATTGCTCAAAATGCAGTGACAATGTTCGTGCTTCAAGTCTTTGAAGATGAGTTGTCTTGGGCGATGAAGGATCTTGCTGGTGGATTGTGTCTTCGGGGTAAGAGCGGCCTCTCATGAAGACATGGGTAGCTGATTTGTCAATGGACTACTTAGATGATGATTCAACAGAGACGACTCCTTCAGACACTGCAGTCGGTATTGCAGTTTGTTGGGGAGGTTCAGATGCTGCTGAAATAAGGTGGAGGGGTTGGGGCAGGGGTGGTGGTAATAATTGGGGCTTCCGCTGGCGTCGTAGGTTCCGTTGGATGGACACGTATACGTGGTGATGCTGTAATTAAGGTCGGGTTATGGGAATAGGTTCAATGGTGGCTGGTGATTGAGGTGGTGTTTTGTAAGCATCGGATGGGTGGTCAGGGCTTTGTGATGGAAATGTTATGGTCGGAGCTGTTGGTGGAAAGGTTAGGAGTTTCTGGGTTGAAGCAGCCGATGGTGTCTCGGACGGTGGCGACTCGTCGGAACTTGATGAGGAATTGGAGGAGGAGCAGAGGGCCACTTGCTTGGGGGCATCCCAATGCTCTTAGTGATGACGACCTTACATCGGACTAGTGTAGAAGAAGGTGGTTGTTGAGGAGGAGATGGTGCAGAAGTAGGGGCCGATGCCGCAGGAATGGCTGGGGTGTTGCTTCCTTCTCCAAGGGTGATTGGATTCGTCGACAAACACCCTGTAGATCCCTTCTTTGGTTTCGGACGCCAGGTGCGGCCGGTAGCTTGTCCTCTTGTGGCGACCATTGTCCTTTTATCTCAACTATGGAAATCGCCGATGGTGGAAGATGAAGGGTCAGAGGTTAGGGTTAGTGGCGATTAGGAGGTGGGGGGTGGTGTGTTCGAGGCGTTGCCGTGCTGGTAGTGGAGAGGGGGTAATAGGTCGTGTTCAATGTAGTGGAGAGGGAAATATGCAATGCTCATGTCATGATAAGCTGGGACCCACTACATCTGCACGACACCTCTAATTGAACAAGAAACAACATTGTTTCTTCTCCCGTAGCGGAATGATGCCCCCTTCTGAGTTCTAGAAAAGTTCACATGCCCCACCCATTTTCTGAAGTCAAAAGAAACAAAAAAAAACAAAAAAATATTAGGGTTAAGAGTAACTCTAGGTTGCCTCCTAGTGAGCGCCCTAGTTTAACGTCCTTGGGCTAGACATAGTGTCGTCCAAGTCTATGTGTTCTGCAATGGTTCGTCTAAACTGATGCAAATCGGTGATTCCAGAGGTGAAGCTTCATGGTATACTTTTACCCGCTTTCCGTTCACTCTAAATGGTTCTCCCTGCTTATTGATTAGTTCTACAACGCCTGAGGGAAGTAATCTGGTTATTGTAAAGGGGCCAAACCATCTTGATTTAAGTTTTCCCGAAAAAAACTTTAATCTCAAGTTGAATAGGAGCACTCGGACACCAACTTTCAACATCCGTTTCTGAATACGTCCATCATGCCATCTCTTAGTTTTTTCTTTGTAGATTCTTGAATTTTCGTAGGGCAGCAGCTCTCAAGTTTTCAAGTTCATGTAGTTGGATCCGTCGATGTTCATTAGCCTCCCCTAAATCGAAATTCAGGTATTTGGTTGCCCAAAGATCTTTGTGTTCCAATTCGACCGGCAGATGGCATGACTTCCCATACACCAATCATAATGGGGTTGCTCCTAAGGAAGTTTTAAATGATGTCCTGTATGCCCAAAGAGCCTCAGTTAGTTTAGAGCTCCAACCTTTTCTTGAAGTGTCCACTACTTTCTCTAGAATATACTTAATATGTTGGTTGCTAGCCTCCACCTGCGCACAGGTTTGAGGATGGTAGCGGGTAGCTATCCTATGAGTGATCCTATACTTCCTTAGTAGAGTTTTGAAACCTCTTTCTATGAAATGTTTGCCTCCATCGCTAATAATTACCCTTGGCATTCCAAATATGGGAAAACTGATATTTCTAAAAAAATTCTGCACAGTGTGAGAGTCACATCTAATTGTGGGAATGGCCTCTACCCATTAGGTCATGTAATCTACAACCCAATAATATGTATTTGTATGTGCCGAAATTTGGGAATTGACCCATAAAATCTACACCTCATATATCAAATGGTTCAACTGATAAAATCCCAGTTTGTGGTAATTCTTATCTCTTAGATATAGATCCCACCCTTTGGCATCTGTCGCACGACAAAACACATTGGTGGACATCTTCAAAGAGTGTAGGCCTATAAAAAACCATATTGTAGTATTTTTGTAGCAGTCCTTTGGGTACCCCCATGTCCACCATGAGATGTAGTGTGACATTCAGCTATAATCGGGGTTGTTTCCTCAGTTGGAATGCACCTTCTCATAATCCCATCTGGACATTCTTTAAACAATAGAGGCTCATCCTAGAAATAGTGTCTTGCTTCTGTAAAAAATTTTGCTCTTTGGTGTTTCTTAAGACCTCGAGGCAAAATACCCCTACCACTTAGTTGGCAATATCTGCATACCATGGATTCTCTTTGATTGAGATGGCTAGGAGATGCTCGTCTAGAAAGGTCTCCCTGATTTCTGGCAGATCAGTACAAGCTGGGGGCAAATATTGTAGTCTTGATAAATGGTCTGCAACTTGATTTTCAATGCTCATCCTATCTTTGATCTCAATGTCGAACTCCTGTAGCAGTAGTATCCATCTAATCAACCTCGACTTTGGCCTCCTTTTCTGCAAATAGATGCCTGATTGCTGAATGGTCTGTGTTTATAATCACTTTGGAACTAATCAGGTATTGTCTGAATTTTTCCATTGCATAGGCTATAGCCAATAGTTCCTTTTTAGTAGTCGTGTAATTCTGCTGGGTTTGATCTAGGGTTCTACTAGCATAACTTATCACATGATGTAACTTCTCTTTCTTCTGTCCCAACACAACACCCATTGCATTATCACTGGCATCACGCATGATTTCGAAATGAACAGACCAATCTGGAGGTCGCACAATAGGGGCGGAGATCAAGGCCACTGTGATTTTGTTGAAGGCTTAAAAACAAGGGTCATCAAATATGACTTCCCTGTCCTTTTGCAGCAATTCTGTAAGTGGTCTTGCTATCCTTGAATTATCCTTTATGAACCTTCTATAAAACCCAGCATGCCTTAAGAAACTTCTTATCCCTTTCACATTTGTGGGTGGGGCAGTTGTGAGATGACATCAACTTTAGCTGGGTCTACCTCAATTCCTTTATCAGAAATGACATGGCCTAGCAGTACACCCTGCTGCACCATGAAGTGGCATTTTTCCCAATTAAGAACAAGATTGGCTTCCTGGCACCTACACAATACTCGCTCCAAATTTCTTAGACAACAAGAGTAGGAGGATGCATAGACCGAGAAGTCGTCCATGAACACCTCCATAATAGTTTCTATGAATTCTGAGAAAATGGATGTCATACATCTTTGGAAAGTGGTTGGGGCATTGCACAATTCGAAAGGCATCCTCCTAGGCAAAAGTGTCATAGTGGCAGGTGAAGGTAGTTTTTTCTTGGTCAGCCGGGTGAATGGGTATTTGAAGAAATCCCGAGAATACATCTAGGTGACAAAAGTATTTGTGTTTAGCCAGTCTCTCGAGCATTTGGTCAATGAAAGGAAGTGGAAAATGGTCTTTCCTAGTCACTTTATTCAGTTTTTTGAAATCCACACACATCCTTCATCCACTAGTCACTCAAGTTGAGATGTTTCTCCCTTATCATTCTTCAACACTGTCAAACCTCCTTTTTCTGGTACAACTTGAATGGGGCTAACCAAAGGGCTGTTTGAAATAGGATAAATCATTCCCAAGTATAAGAGTTTTAAGATCTCCTTTTTTACTACATCTTGTAGGTTTGGGTTTAACCTTCTTTGACACTCCCTAGAGGGCATGGCATTGTCTTCGTCAGGGATTCTATGCATGCATAAGGATGGACTCAACCCTCTCATGTCACTCATTGAATATCCAATGGCTTTTCTGTATTTTCTAAGAACTTCTAAAAGTTGATCAGTTTGAATAGGATCTAGGGATGAGTTCACAGTTACCGGGTATGTGGAGTTTGGACCAAGGAATTCATACCTGACGGTAGAGGGAAGTGGTTTCATCTCTAACTGTGGTGCAGATTGAAAATCATCTGTTGAGAGAACAATCATTTCATAAATGAGGTAAGCTGCCTCAGGGATAACTTCTTCAGAATTTTCAGATCCTGACTGTAGGTGGGTGCCCCCATCTGGCTGACTTTCGGCAAAGTCCTTGTTCACTTCTTCCAATTCAGCAAGGATTTCCCTATTTAAATTTCCCATCTAAATGATAGCAAAGACTTCTTGTATGGCCTCATCTGGGATCTCTTCTGCCTCATTGATAGTTTCCTGTCTGGATGGAGCTTTCATTGCTTGGGCCAAGTTAAACTCTATTTTATCATCTTCCAGTTGGAATGATAATTTGCCATGTCTCACATCAATCATGGCCCCTGCTGTTGCCAAAAGGGCATGCATAAGATTAATGGAGTATTCAGATCCTCCTCCATATATAGGACTACAAAGTCAGCTAGTATATAAAACTTTCCTATCCTAACTGGTATATCTGCAAGTATGCTCAGGGGATATTTCACTAAGCTATCAGCTAATTGCAGGGTCATATTAGTAGGTTTTAGTTCACCTGCATTCAGTTCCTACAATAGTAATAGGGGTATCAAGCTAACACTTGCTCCTAGGTCATACAAAGCTCTACTGACATGCAAGTTTCCTATATCACATGGTATTGAGAAACTACCAGGGTCTTTGAGTTTAGGAATGAATTTTCTTTTAATAACTGCACTACCTTCTTCTCTCAGGGCTATTGTCTCATGCACATCTATTATTTTCTTCTTCGATAAAATATCTTTCAAAAACTTAGAATAAGTAGGCATTTGTTGTAGTGCTTTGACAAATGGTACATTCAAATGCAATTTCCTCAGAATGTCCAGGAATCTTGTGAATTGTTGATCATTTTGGACCTTCATCAACCTTTGTGGGAAAGGTAGAATGCTTAGGTCTATGGGTTTATTCTCGTTGCACTTTTCAATGGGTGTCTCTGTCATGACCTGATGTGGTTCGGGAGTCTCAAGTAAAACTCCTGGGTTTCCCTTAGGTGAACCGATTGTTTCAGATTCTTTTGGATTAGATTCAATAACCTTGGATGTTGGCTCCAACTATTTTCCACTTCGAAGGGTTACAAATTGACAATGCTCTTTGGGGTTGGACTCTGGTTGTCCAGGAAACATTCCAAGTGGTCTAGAGATTAGGCTAGCTTGTTGAGCAATCTGATTTTTCAAGATTGTGTTATGAGCAGCTAGTCCTTCCATTTTTAATGATATTTACCTGTTGAATTCTTCTTGTTGCCTCTAGTTTCCCTCTTGTTGCTTCATCATATTCTCAAGCATAATCTCTAAGTTAGACTTTTCTTGAGCAGGAACTGCCTGTTGTGGTTGTATGATAGGTGATGGCAGGTATCTTTGTGGGTTTGCCTGAGGTGGTGACAATTGTACATTTGTTTTGTAGGTCTGAGTTTGTCCTTGGGTTGTTGGTAGTGCTGCCCTTTGTAGATAAGTTGAGATGTGTCTTGATCCAAGGGGGGTCTGGTTGATACTATTGGTTATAAGATTGTGGATTCCTGATTTTGACCGTAGGGTATTAATGCATTCATTTGTTGTTCATGAACTTCTTGTACTTTGTACCCTAGGAAACTGCAGTTCATGGTCATGTGGTATGGTCATCCACATCTGCCGCACCAGGTGGGGGTAGCTTGATTGCAGCCAGGGGTGACTTCAGCAACAAATACTCTCAAATTAGGTGTGTTGTTGCTTTGGTTTTGATTACTCTTGGCAACGGCCCTATGGACCATTTCCTCAAGTTTAGCTGAAATTTGGTCCCAACTCCCAATTTCTGAATTGGTGCTTGATTGGGGTTTTTGTCTATTCGCTCTATCTTGCATCCAATTGTGGTGATTCATGGTGACCTCCTCAATGAGTCTATAACCTTCATCAGTATTCTTGGCCATGAACCTGCCCCCAGCTATTGAGTCTAAAGAACTCTTGCTAGTAGGAGCTAGTCCACTATAGAAAGTCTGAACCACCATCCATTTCTAAAATTCATGATGGGGGTAGCTTCTCAGCATGTCTTTAAATCTTTCCCAAGCTTCATAAATAGTCTCATTCTTCCACTGCTGAAAAGATGTAATCTTATTCCTCATTGTCACTATCTTTCTAGGAGGGAAGAACCTTGATAGAAAAGCAGTCACCAACTCATCCCAAGTTCTAATTGTCTCAGGTTCAACTGACCTTAACCAGGTTTTAGCTCCATCTCTTAGAGAAAATGGGAACAATCTGAGCCTAATTGCATCACTTGATACATCATTGCATTTGAATGTGTCACATATTTCAAGGAATGCGATCAAGTGTTGATTTTGGTCTTCGGTGCGTAATCCCGCAAACTGATTATGTCAAATTACCGCAATGAGACCTGGGTTCAGTTGGAAATTGTTTGCCTTAACAACTGGCCTAGCTATCCCTGAATTCAATCCAATAGCTTTAGGGGTGCAAAACTCTTGCAAAGGTCTATTTGCATCAGGATTTTTCATCTCAATCTGCTGTCTAGCCACTTGAGCTCTTCTTCTAAATTCTTTTTGTACTCTTCTTCTTATCCTGAAATCCTCTCTATTTCAGGATCAAAATCTTTCAATTCTTCTTATGCACTTCTAGAGCTTGGCATACACAGTTAGAAGCAAGTGCAGTATCTATTAATAATGTGAAAAGCTGAATTCAAGCAAAGTGTGAAAGAACTAATTACAAAAAAGAAGAAAAGCAATCAGATTGAAAGAAGAAAAGTGAACTATAAACAGTGATACTCGATTATAGACAATGATAGTGAATGATTCAGTTCGGTACCAAACAAAGAATTAAATGTGAAAAATAAAAAGATCCCCGACAACGGTGTAAAAAACTAAATGGGGGATAATCGTGTGTCGAAAAATAAAGGTGGTACCAGGTTTCTGGACCTGAGGCACCTGGACAGAAACAAGCAATCAATAAGTCATAAAAATAAACTTAAACACAAAATTCCAATCGCAAGTATACGGTTATCCTTGTAGTATTTTAGGTTCGAATCCATCGGGAAATCAGAAATTCACAACTCAACCTCTCTATTCTACCACAAACCGAAATCAAAGAGAAATATCTTTTGTGCACAAAATTAGGTAAACTAGGACTAAAATCTGAAAAGAAAAGTCAAATTTAAGATAGGTAAATATAGAACCAATACGAAGGGAAATCAAATCGCTCAAATAGGGAAAACAGCCAGGACATGAGAATAATTTTCGAAACATACTTGTCAATGAACACATGGAACTCAAATAAAGTCGACTTGAGACATTAAGAAATCAAACCTAGCTACTCTCGCAGTCAAAGCTTGAACTTAAATCCCTAGGGACTTCTCACATGCAATCTCTCGATGCTATAGATAACCCTCTCCAATCAACCCTAGATATTCGTGGGAACCTCTCAGCCTCATACGAATACCTTAGACAAAGAGATTCTCCCGCTCGGTCTCAACCCCCTGAGTTGAAGAAATTCAAACTTCATTAATTTCTTGCTCTCCTCTCGGATCCTTGTAGAGCCCTTACAACAATTCCTTCCCTCTCGGGACAGGGTTGCTAAAGGATATGAACGACATTCCAACTACAAGATGATAAATATAAGAACTAGCTACTACTTCTCTTCAATAGATAAAGTTCTTCCTCTCGGTCTCAACCTTCCACCAAAGATAACAACAACAAATAGCTCATAACATTAAAACCAATCACATACACAATATCTAGGAGGGAAACTACACATTACTTCTTCTCAATGGGAAAGGTTCTCCCTCTCGGTCTCAACATTCCACCAAAGATAAGGCAACGAGTAGCTCTCCACATCAAAGCATACACATGCAAAGTATCATGAATGAGGACCGCACATAATATCTCCTCAGTGGAATGGGTCTTCCCTCTCGGTCTCAACCCTCCAAGGAATAGATAGTGCGCAGTTCACAACATCAAAATCAGCACATATACAAAGCATACAATGCAAATGAAAGATTGGAAAGTCGAATAAAAATATATATGCATTAAAATATAAGTTCATATAGCAAGTAGTGTTCCCAAATCATCCCATGTCCACGCCTAATCGTTTAGCCTCTAACAATCATCAAACACAAACGTGATAATACAAGAGTTCATCATTGGAGATTAATACAAGTAAGAATCACAAAGCATAAACCAATGATACTCTCCAAATCTCCGTGACGAAGATCTCCCTCTCCAGCTCTGGTTCTCTTTTCTTCTCAGCAATGGCGGCGGCTCCACTCGATTCTTCCTACCGGATGCAGAACGAATCTCCCCGCTCTTCCTATTTCGCCCTCTTATCCTCCTCCTCTTGTTGAATACTCCAATGCCACTTGTCCTCTTTACAGCCCTGTCAATATTCTCTGAAAACTACCCAGGAACCTTCCTCATTTGGAGCACCAAAACTGGTAAAAGAATCTGCAAATTATGTTTCACGTTTTGTCTTCTAGCAACTTTTGGCAGGTAGTGACAGAAGAAACCCTAGGTCTAGTCTTCAGCGCAGGTACGATCATGTATAACACGTGTTGGTAGGCCTTGTGTAAATACCTGTAGGAAATCAAGCGTAAATCATTCAAGTCTTTACAAAAAGGATCATGGGGATAGAAAATATGCATTATGTCCAGGGAATTTCAAAAGATGCAAATAATTTAAAAATGTGTAGCAATATATATAAAAGATGCATAATTTCGTGAAAAATTGTAGTCTTTGCAAAGAAAAATAAGGAGTAAATTCCCTTTCATCAATTACGTTCATGTGGGATTTTTATTTTTAAGTAGTACACAAAATAATTTTGTTAATAGAACCATAATGCATATAGGAAGGTCCTCAAAAATTTGAGATTTATTCCTAAACATCCTTTTATCTTGTCATGTGTATAAAAATCTTTCAACTAGGGGAGTGTGAACTTTCTTTCATTATTTTTGTGTTTAAGTTTCTTATACAGGAACCAAAAATTGTTACGTGATCATGTGCGTTGAGGTACTTATCAAAGCCATCAATTTGGATATACATAGATTCGAGGACGAATCCTTTTGAAGAGGAGGAGAATGATATCATTTCCAAAGCTATCATATTCAGAAATGACATGAATTTAGAAGCTGTCAAATTTGAAAGTGTCATGAATTCAGCAACTGCCAAATTTGGACCTACCATATTTGAAGCTATGACGCACCCAGTTGGACATAACTCATTACACTTGGACATGGGGCTGCACGACGAGTCTCCACATGATGAGGCCTAAACAACTCATGGATGTTTATTTAATCCAGAAATTTGAAATTAATTAGAATCAAATAGTTTGTTTAGGTCATTCCGCTGCATGATCTCATTTTTTATCTCATTCCTCTTGATTATCATATATTGTTTCGGTCACTCAAGGCATTGCTTTGAGTATCATATTCATGTCACCTCTGGATATGGTAGCTTCCGGAATCATATCATTCTCCATATCTACTTTGTTGTTTAAGTTTTTTTTTCTTTTCCTTTCATTTCGTTCTTTTGTTTGTGTGCATGTTACACGTCCCATGTCATATTAGACACAATCTATGTCATATAAAACACAAACCATGTTCTCCTTAATGTGGCCCGTGTTAGAACTTGCATAGTACCCTTGATTCCTACACTTTTCAAGTCTCTATTTTTTGTTCGTGGATATTTTTAGAAATATTTTAATATATAGCTTGATAAGTAAAGTAACCTCAATGTAGAAGAAGCAATTCCAATCAATCAAAGCCACAAATTGAGGAGAAGATCAAAACTTTGAAGCAAGATGAAGCCTCCGGAGAAGCATAACATGATGAGTCTAAATCATCATCGATCCCATCAATGTGATGATACACCAAGAAAAAGCCAAATTGGCATCAATCAACTTGGATAGACATAAGCAACCCATTTCATTAATATAAAGAAGATATTTTAACCGACCCACTTGCCATGTTGAAAAAATGAAATGTACGTTGCTTAAGAAATTTTCCATGAAAGAATAGTACATTCACAATATGGAAAATCAAATTTCACATTGAAGATACAAGATTTAACAAGGTTAATCTTTAACTTGGCTACATCCTCGGGTGGTGGTGGGGTTCTCTTCTTTGACGTCAAAGAAAAAATAATAGATGATAAAGTTGTAGAATAACTCAAACCCTCAAGAGTTTATATAGGGGCTCACAATGTAAAATAGAAAAAATATAACTCTTAGAGTCATTTAGGTTTCTAGAGCTCCACCCCTGAGCCTCGCGGGGGGATATCCTTGGATACCCCAAGCCCAGGTCAGTGAGACTCTTATATATGACTCATGATTTATTCAAAAATCTTGTTGAGCAAAACGAAGCATAATAGTGAAGGTATGGAAGTGTTTTTAGGCTTATATTCTCAACCACAAAGTTAATTAAGAATTTGAAATAGATTTTCTTGTTTTGACTTGGAGAGGCTTCCAAACCTTCTCAGACTTTATGGACCCTAGATATCCTTTGGAGGCTATAAATACACACGTTAGAAAAACTTTAAAGCTAGGAGTGGCATTGCATTCAAGAAAGATTTTTAAGTGGTATACTCATAACGAACATAATGTAGAGATTTCATCGATGTCCAGAAGTGTAACATCTCAATTTTGCATTATATTGAGAATTTTTTTTTATAATCTCTATAATAGTTTAGACAATATTTTCGTTTGTTTTACTACTGCTTTTAATAGTTTTAATGCTAGGACAAACTTGTGAATCATGTGATAGTTTCATGTTAGTTTCTTTCATTTTTCTCATGAACATGATTGTCAAATGTTTTAGTTAAAGTTAATTTTTTATTAAATATGTAATGTGATCAATTTGCTTTATGTAATTCATGTCCTATTTTACTAGATCTATTAAGAACTATTACATTTGTGGTCAGTTGGATTATCTCGTTAAGAGTGGTTCAATAATTTAGGAACACATCTTCTTACATCCTAATCGAACTAATTTGAGAGTAGAACCATTAAGGAGTGTTTTTGGTTTTACTAGAACTATGAATAGTTGGTTTAAAATTATACTATAAGGTGTTCTTAATCCATTTGCGAACTCTAACATAGATTTTCTTGTCTCGTTCAATTATTGCATAGGTTAGCATTGTTTGTTCCTAATCATATATATCGTCCATGCCCTAGTAATCTTTAATTATCCTTTATATTTTTTCTTATCTTTAAAGTATAGTCTTTTG
>LTAE01003178.1:6847-25072 GCA_001647135.1 Pontederia paniculata
GAGAGAGAGAGAGAGAGAGAGAGAGAGAGAGAGAGAGAGAGAGAGAGAGCAGAAGAAGCAAAACAATCATGGATGATAGCCCTGCAGAACTCAACAAGCTTCCAGAGTTCAAACTAGGTTTTTGTTCACATGCTCCTCTCTCTCATTTCGTTTTGACATGTAAGTCTTTGGGATTCTGAAGTCTAAGCAAGTTTTGATCGCTGTTTCATCTTTTACAGATGCGAAGCAGGCTCAGGGTTTCATCTCGTTCTTCAAGCGATTACCCCATGTGAGTTTGATCTCTGCCTTTGTGTTCTTCCGCATCGAAATTGCAAAAAAATGATGAGAAAAAGTTTAGTGAAAATGAATCCATGTCTGAAAATTGTTTTTTTTTTTGCAGGATCCGAGAACCTTGCGCTTATTTGATCGCCGGGTAAGTTCGTTTTTACCGAAAGAAAAAAAGGGACATGTGGCAATAGGGAAAATGCATTCAAAACCCTATAAATGGTTTTATTGCCCACTGTTCACGAGGATACTGTGTTTCGTTTTTAGTTGTTCGCACTTTTTATTTGAGGAAACTGGGCACAGTTTGTACTCGTTATGCATGGTTTGCCAGCGTCATATTGTTTACTACCTTTGGTTGGATATATGATGGATTTTATGATCTTGTATGTTACAGCAGTGTTAAACCCTAAAAAGTAAGATTATTTTTGTTTTGTTCTGCTCAACTTGTTGTCAACACTGGAATGATGCTGCTGTGATGACACAAATGAGCGGAGCAAAGTGAAAGCATGACGGTTTAGTTCAGTAAATGAATTGAACAGGATGATTAGCTTGTAAAAATGATAGACTTTCTAAAAGTTTCTCCTTTTTTTTCCTTTCATCTTTGTTTTTTTTACTTATTTTTCAATGCAAGTTTTATCTTAGAGCAAATATTTTATTTAGGGAGAAGGTAATTTTATGCTATCTATTGAATATTCTTCTATTGACTTTGCCATATTCAAGTGGAGGTTTATTCTCAAATATTTATAATAGCACTGTGACTTATGCCATATTGTAGAGTACATCAATATTTGTGTACAAACAAAGTAATATTCTCTTGGAGATTTTTTTTTTGAGAAATAATATTCTCTTGGAGAATGCCTGTTTTTCATTATAAATCGTGGAATTGGATATTGATTCTTGTATGCTTCATTTATTTGTCATGTGGCATGTCCAATAAAATGTCTTTTAAGAAAACACGTGGAAAACTTTGCCTGAAACTTGATAGATTTACATGATAAAGTTGCAAGGATTTTAGGATAAGACTGAAATGCATGACAAAAAATGATGACTATACATAGATGGTTTTCACATTCATTGACCTTTTGGTGGATGTGACTTGAGGAACTCACAGCCTTTCTGAGCTTTACCACGATCTTCGTGAGATCTTATAAACAATTTTATTGCTTTCATTGAGGTGGATGCATTTACCCTTGTAGTTTGGGCTTTATGTTGTTTAGAATGTACCCTGAACTAAATTGGTAAAAACTGATTTTGTTTGCACAGAATTTGCACTGCAATAATACATTTTTTCCTTTTAACTTTATTGGGGTGAGCTTTTGGGAAGTCCTCGTATTGCACTCCTTCTTTTAACTCCCAGTAAATTGGATTGTTACTCTTGGTAACCATCCTTTACCCTCTCAAAGAAAAAACTTTCTTGGGCGTTCCTCAGCTTAGACTTACTTTTGATCAGTTATTTTAATGAAAAGAAATGAATAATAATATAACATTCACAATCTTTTAGAGCTCTCAATCCTCTAATTTTAGAGTACAACATCATATCATTTCTTGGTAAAAAGAAGGTTTCCTGTTGCCAGCTATTGGGGCTCGATTTCATTTTCATTGTTATATGTAAGCATAATATCCACTTACGCGATGGAGTTTTAAATTTCTTAATGATGGACATACTATTTAATGCTTGAATTCACATTTTCTAATTTCTATTTTTTATCAACAAACATAACAATTCATGTAAATGAAGCCTACAGTATTTCTTCCTACCATGAGCTGTATACCTCTTTTCACACTTTGGAAGTTCGAGTTTAACTTTCTAGATGAACACTAGTGGTATTGTATGCTTGAGCTTGCACTGGAATGCTTATGAACAGCCAACCTAATGATTAACTGCACATTGTCCACTTATAAGACTGCACTAGTGCTTTCTACGACGAACAGTATAAATAACCCTGTTGATCTAATTGTAAGCCTATAACCACCGCATGCTGATAGATGTCCTTTTAAGTATCTGTGTTTTAACCTAAAGCTAAAGAGTCACTTTTGGGTTGAGAAAACTATCATTTTGCATCTACTTACAAGAGTAAGGAATCACAATCTTTTGTCTATTTATATTAACAAAAAAATTGTAACTTGATTAGGACTATTACACTGCTCACGGTGAGAATGCCACTTTTATAGCAAGAACATATTACCACACAACTACTGCTTTGAGACAGCTGGGAAGTGGCGCTGATGGTATTTCTAGTGTAAGTGTAAGTAAAACAATGTTTGAAACTATTGCTCGTGATGTTTTACTTGAGAGAACAGATTGCATATTGGAACTCTATGAGGGGAGTGGATCAAATTGGAACTTAACTAAAACTGGAACTCCAGGCAATATTGGTAACTTTGAAGATATTCTGTTTGCGAACAACGACATGCAAGATTCCCCAGTCATGATTGCACTCTTTCCTGTCTTCCGTGAAAATCAGTGCAATGTGGGACTAAGTTTTGTGGATATGACAAAGCGGAAACTTGGTATGGCAGAGTTCCTAGATGACAGTCAATTTACAAACACTGAAGCAGTTTTCATTGCCCTTGGTTGTAGAGAATGTATTCTGCCCATGGAAAGTGGAAAGTCAACAGAGTTTAAAACACTTCATAATGTTCTAGCCAGATGTAATGTTCTTTTGACTGAGAGAAAGAGAGCTGAATTTAAATCAAGAGATCTGGTGCAGGATCTTGGAAGAATTATCAAAGGTTCTGCTGAACCAGTTCGTGACTTGTTGTCAGAATTTGAGTATGCATTGGGTGCTCTTGGTGCATTGATTACATACTTGGAACTGCTAGCTGACGATAACAACTATGGGACTTTTACAATTGAAAAATACAATTTAAATAACTACATGAGGCTAGACTCTGCTGCCATGAAAGCATTGAATATCCTTGAGAGCAAAACAGACTTAAACAAAAACTTCAGTTTGTTTGGTCTGATGAATAGAACTTGTACTGCTGGCATGGGTAGACGTCTGCTGAATAGATGGCTCAAACAACCTCTATTGGATGTGGTTGAGATTAATATTAGACTCGACATAGTTCAGGCATTTGTGGAAGATGCGGAACTTCGTCATGGATTAAGACAACATCTGAAAAGAATTTCGGACATTGAAAGATTGTCTCATATTTTGAAGAAGGGAGCGGCTAATTTGCATCCAGTCATTAAACTGTATCAGGTTATCTTCCGTGCTTTTGTTTCACATGATAATTAGCCTGTTGTAATTCTTAATGAGGTCACCTAACAATCATTAGTTAATTTTGCTAAATTTCACAAGTGAGATATATTCAGATTTGCAGACAAGAAATCCTGTTATACATCGTCATGTTTTCAGTTCTCTTATTCACTTTCTTCTAGGAATAAAACTATGTAATTTTTCTTGGTAAAAAATGAAGAGATACACAAGCTCAAATCAATTAGTCTATGTACCAGTCACAGTAGGATCCCCAACCTCACAATTGAACTTAAATATCTTTTTGGCAGATTAGCAGGATTAACTTCCTCCAAACGTAGATGGGATAATTTACCCTGCCATTTTTTGTGATTTAACTGCTTCAGTATTCAACTCAACTTATGTAAAATAAATTTCCATTCGAACAAGTGGGATGGAGGCTTATAAGATATCAAATAAGTAGAATCACTCAAACAATTCAGATTTTCTTTTATTTTCTTAACAAACTTGCTCAAGAGCACAGAACTCAAATGCTCACATGTAGTAGCTGATCTGGCAAATTATCATGTTAGTTTGTACAACACAAAACCTTCCATTGTGACAATATGATATTTAGCACTCTGTCCCACCAGTGTTAATAATTTGAATAGATTAAATACTTAATCATAGTGTCACTGCAGCCTGCTTGTCCACCATTACCTGGAATTCAACCATCAATCTTCCAGTAGTGATGTTATAGAACTGAAATTATCTGGTTGATAAAATCTCCACTCTAACTCTGGTGTTTTGAATATATCTTTGATATTTAAACATATAACAGTTAAATTCATGTCTTGCTTGACATTTGCTTTAGAATCTGTATTGTCATTGTTAAGAATATAAAAACATGTTGCTTCCTATCAGCTTAAGGTTTTAGGATTGTTAGTAGCATATTTAATTTAATATCGTATCAGAGCTATAGGTCTTGAGTCCAAACCTTGATGTTGCTCGTATTAAAAAAAATAATTTTCTCCTTCAGTTGTTGACGTGTTGGCCTTTGTGCTAAACCAATGTTGTCAGCGGCCCCATCGTGAGGGGAGTGTTAAGAATATAAATATAAAGATGTTCGCTTCCTATCGGCTTAAACTTTTAGGATTATTAGTAGCACATTTAGTTTAACAGTCATTAGTCTGGTTGCTTAATAAACATCTTATTCTACTTAGTTTTCAGCTTACCAAATCCTTCTCTTACAGTTTCTGTTAATCACTTGATTGTTTGCAGTCAAGCATTAGACTCCCATTCATCAAAGATGTCCTTGAACACTATGAAGGGAAGTTTTCATCGTTGATAAGAAAGAAATATGTGGACCCCTTAAACTTTTGGTTAGATGAAGATCGATTGAGTAAGTTTACTGCCCTTGTTGAAGTCTCTATTGACCTAGATAAATTGGAGAATGGTGAGTACATGATATCTCCCAGTTATGATCAAAACTTAGCTGCATTAAGAGGTGAGCTTGATTCCTTGGAGCAACAGATAAACAATGTGTATAAACAAGCAGCAAATGATCTTGACCTCTCTATCGAAAAGGTTCTTAAGTTGGAGAAGGGTACACAATTTGGGCATGTCTTTAGGATCACCAAGAAAGAGGAGCAAAAGGTGAGAAAAAAGCTCACCAATAATTATATTGTTCTTGAAACTCGGAAAGATGGCGTGAAGTTTACAAATTCCAAGTTAAAAAAGTTGGGAGATCAGTATCAAAATGTACTCAGTGATTACACATCCTGTCAGAAAGGGATTGTTGCTCGCGTAGTTGATACATCAGCTACATTTTCTGAGGTGCAGAAATTGATAGTTTCATGCTACTTTCACCTGATGCATTTAAACTTTCTTTTAATGGATGTTCCTTCATCAGGTTTTCGAGACTCTCGCTGGAATATTGTCTGAGATTGATGTTTTATTGAGTTTTGCTGACCTGGCAACCAGTTGTCCTATTCCATATGTAAGACCAGGCATCACATCTTTGGTAAGTTGCAATTTTTTTTGCCTATTTCAATATATTATTTTTTAAATCTTCTGTTATCTTTTTTAGTTATACGGTTTTTTCTGGAAACATTGATTTTTCTAGGATATAGGAGATATTATACTTGAAGGAAGCAGGCATCCTTGTGTCGAAGCTCAAGATGCAGTTAATTTTATACCAAATGATTGCAATCTGGTGAGTATGGACACACTCTTTACTGAAAACAAGTAACAGTTTCTCTCAAAAATTTTTTTCTATTATTTTCCCTCAATAAAGGTGCGTGGAAAAAGCTGGTTTCAAATCATAACGGGACCTAACATGGGTGGTAAATCGACATTTATTCGTCAGGTAGTTTTTCTGATCATTATTTTGACATACAGTGTTTCTTGATTAGTCAATATCTCAAGCTATCTCAGGGTTCTAGGAGCACATTTTCATTTTTTTCTCCTTTTGCAATAAAAAGGGATGATTACTTGAGATCATTAATCATACATATTTTAGTCTTCCATATTTATTAGAACAAGTAACACAGTTTCACTTGGAACTCCAACTATATGTAATATTGTTGGATGTTGATTTATTCTACTTCTTGAAACAATTAAATTATATCGCATTCACTAGGTGAATTATCATTACTTTAAACCAATATCATGACCTTCTGTTTGATTTTCAGCAACATTTTTCAAGCAGTCCTCATCAGAAATTATTGATTTACTGTTTTGAATGGACATTTATGCACCCAACGGAATAGAAACATTTACTAGAATAAATTGATTAATTAATTTGGGACCAATTCAGATGTATACTAATTTCAAAGAAGTTTACTTTTTATATGATATAACTTTACTTTTTTTTTTTGAATCTGTGGTGACAAAGGAAGTATTGGAAAAGTGTGGTATGCCAATGGCTTGACGTGACCACAACTGATAATTTTTGAAAACCTTTTTGATTTGGGGGGAGACAACAAAATGTTATGGCGTTTGGTTCTTGGCGCAAACGGCTATTGCCTCTTGCGGTCTTATGGGCGATATGGTCCCAAAGAAATTCTTGTATCTTCAGCGGAGAATGATGCTATAAGGACAACATCTTCTTACATGTTTTCAAGTTGACTAATATGTGGACAGGCAATTAAGGATGAATTGAAGGCTTTGTTTGCAACAACAACAACTAGGTGGGGTCGGCTTGTAATTATTATCGCTGTTATAAATTTTTAATGTCACAGGAATAAAACAGGTCGTAGACATCCTTTTCAGTTAAAAAAAAACTGACCAATTTAGGACAAATACTAAAACATATCCCAAATATACATCAGTATAAAGTGGTTGCAGATTGCAGGCTGTTCCGGTTCTGAATAACATAAATTATTGGTATTTGTTGTTTAGAATACCAGCAAGAATCCTTCTTTTGTTCTTTTTGGGGTATCCTATTTTTTTTCTTTTTATCTTATAGCTAGATCTAATGTTCCTGAAGCCAACTCTTAAAATAAAACAGTTCTCCATCAACATGTGACAACAGTTCTTTGTTCACAGCATGTACAATCTAGCCTTAATGCCTCTTTTTTTTTGAGGAAAGAAAGGATGACTATACGAGTTGATAGTCATCCGCTTGTATTAAGATAAGAGCTGAAAATGTACAAGTATGTGTGACAGAGCAGTGCCAAAGAAGCTCTCCAAAAAAACAGTAGAAGTATCACCCAAAACCCCACTCTCTAAGAAGACAAAAAATGTGGTGTACAATGTTCTCTATGTAACACCTCTCCCCCTCAAAAACTGTGCGATTACGTTGGAGAGCCTTAATGCCTCTGCTCAATATTATTTTGACAAATTGCTATATTTCTGTACCTTTTGGCAGCCATCGACCTTGTCTTTGTCCTACTCATTTTGTCCAAAGCAAAGCTTATTTCCGTAGACGTCCCTTGAACCATTGCAAAAAAAACTGGTTCTAACCTTGAATTATAACACCAGGCAGAATTAGCCTTAACTTATCTTGATCGGATGTGTTAGTCCATCCATCATTCTCCATCTGACTTTTCGTTAATTTTGATATTTTACTTCTTAAATGTCACTTTTGACCTCAAAGTTACTATCTCATCAACGACATTGGTGGCACGCTGATGAAAGCATGCGTACTCGCTCATGCACGAGTTGGAGGGAGGCTTAGTTTTTTTAAATATTTTTATTTTCAAATGAAAGGACATAATGGTCATTTTGTAAATCGAAGAAATTTAAAAAGGAAAAACAACCATTCTATAGGATCTATTATCCTATCCGAAGAAATTTATACCTACTTCTACATGGTTTTGGTAGTTCACTGTTTTTTTTTGGGAGAATTGATAGTTTATTGTTAGATCTGAAATTTTATGCTTGTTCAAGGGAGGTTTACACATATAACCCCAAAATATGATAAGGTAAATTTGACATGCACTCTTACACTTTCAAACATGTGTAAGAAGAATAATACATTATTTGCAATGTATTCATAGAAAAATTATGATTCCAAAGGATCATGATTAAATAAGTAGTGGTAGATGCTGGGAGTATTGGCTTAAGTACACTCAAATCTCTTTGAGTTTGAATCATATCAATTTCTGCAATCACATCTTTAGAAATCTAGATACTTTGACCAGTGTACGTTATTGTATTGTATGCCCTGAAGGTTCAAGGAGTCAATAGTTAATGGATTACTTCCTTTTACACCCCTCAAACTATAGCTTATTTCCGCATGTAACTTCGAACTACAAACCTACAATTTTTTATCCCTAAATTTGACAAAAAAGGTCCTTCCATTTCTCAGGGTTAGTTTTCTGTTAAATTCATTTTTTATATTTATAAAATTACTTTTCTACCCTCAATTAAGAATATATTGTCGGAGTTCTCCATTGTGAAAGATGTCGGAGATTGCCGAAGATCGCCGGAGCATAAAATAGACGTCAGAGTCGGAACCGATCGGAAATAACCCATCTAAGGTTTGTCCGCACAACAGTGGGAAAAAATGAACTAAAACCCATATTAACTTAACTGAGGGTAAATAAGTAATTTAATAAATCTGAAAAAATGAATTTAACAAAAAACTTAACGCTGACAGATGAAAGGACTTTTTTGTCAAATGCGAACAAATTTAATGATTGAAAATTGTAGGTTTGTAGTTCGGGGTTAGATGCAGAAATAAGCTATAGTTTGAGGGATTTAAAAGGAGATAACCCATAGTTAATACAAAAGAACCAAGACTAGCTAGTCAACAAAAACTTTCAGACGAATTGACTAGTTCATAAATATAATTAAGGTGATTAACACAATTTTAATTCATCCAAAGTTATGCTGTCTCGTAGTTGATGAGAATAGTTATCTGATTATGAAAAGAAGGTAGACTAGTCAATAAATGTAATTAAGTTCATTAATACAAATTCTTTTCAACTAAATATATGATTGACCTTTAGTTATTGGAAACAATTTTCTGATTACGACGTGTGAGTATTTAATTGCATAGGACCTATGCCTTTCTATCAATCAAGAAGTTTCTTCAATTTCATCTCCCACCGCCATTGAACTCTTTTTTTTCATTTTTTAATTTTATAATTTTTTAAAGGATTTATTGTTGACTATGCAGGTTGGTATGAATGTGCTGATGGCCCAAGTTGGTTGTTTTGTTCCCTGTGATAGAGCAACTATTAGCATACGTGATAGCATATTTGCTCGTGTTGGGGCTGGTGATTGTCAAGTAAGTATACTGAAACTAATGGATTCAACTTCTATTCCAAACTTTGCAAATATGGTTTACTTCTTGGACTACTGTAATTGCCTGAAGAAAGTTAAAGTCACCCTAAGGTGAACATTATGATAAAATAACATGGATATTAGTGATGGAGATCAACTAAGTTAATCTACTCCTAAACCTTAAGTAAGTTATCGGCATAAGAAATAATCGGAGAATAATTTTGTATTCAAGTCTATATTTGATATAACCATCAAGGGCTCTATATAGAGTTCCAAACAATTATGACAACTAAATAACTAGGATACCTAATATAAGAAAACCTAATACAAGAAAAATTAACTAATCAAAAGACCTAACTAAAGGGCTCATGCTAAAGGCCCATCACTAATGATTGATGACTTTCGGGCAGAAGGTCCATAAGCTTCTTTTTCCTACATCAACTAGCTCCCAGCTCCAACTTGTTCAATTCGAAATTATTGAATTCTAAAGTTCATTCAATTTATTAAGTATCTTATTGCATCTTAAAGCTTTGTCTTAGTTTTGAGTATAATTCATATTTTTGTCTATGGATTACGAAATTTCAATGCAATTTTAAATTCCTGAATACATGAGAAGTCATATTCTAACAGAATTGACCATGTATAGGCTCTTTTCAACAGAAACCATTGATCAACCATGTATAGACTCCTTTCAACAAATGAAACCAATGGTCTATAGCAAAATTGAAACAAACTTTGGGAAAAATCTTCCTTGAATTTCATTAATTTGAGATTTGATGCTCCATATCTTATTGTGTGCATCCTGACTTTCTTCGATAACTGTGTTATGACTTTTTAAGTGTTGAGGACCAACCATTAATCATGTAAATATCTTAATTCAGATTGGCGCTCATGAATTACAAGGTCATTAGCGAGCTTGTAACTTGAATTCTTGACTATAGTGTTAGACAAATAATGGCGAACCTGTATGGCTTGCCTGGAAAAATGTGAGTCCAAACATCATTCTTTTCAGAAAACTCACTTGGACATGATCTGTCTAAAACTTTCTTATCCCAATTTCTGTAGTTCAGAAACCGACTAACTTATTAGCATTTTATATATGACTTTATTTTCTTTTTCCTCTATTTCTCCTTCTTTAGATACGTTGCCATTTTGTTTTGATGAAGAGACACATTGCCCTTAATTTTTCTGGCTACACGTCTTGCCATGCCCCATACTTTCTCAAATGTTAATAGCCTGTGTAACCAGTGATTGCTGTGATGAAATTATGCATGTGCCTGCACTTAGGTAACAATTAAATTATCCCGTTAAAAAAAAATCTGTAAATATACTATTCATAAAAAATGGCCATTGTCCTTTACCTTGAAATTGTGTTGGGTTCTTAAACTATGGGAACCTTCCAAATGCATGAATGACTTTGGTTGACTAGCAATGATTCAGTGATTTAATCTTGTTTGTTCTTTGTCCTATTTTATGCTTTCTTCCGGTTTAAAATATTGTGATTTTATTTTGTCAACACTGCACCAGATCCATGTTTAAATTATTTTTAGGAAAATACAAATGGCATCTTAAAGTTGAGAGGTGATGGTCCTTATCAGCTTTCTAGACAACATGAACAAATGATTCTAAATTTTTTATTCTCATGAATATTCCAAAAATCGGTAGTTCTATCCTAAAGGATTTTGCCTAGTTGACCTTGATAAGCCAAGTTGTGAGAGAAGAAACATTACTTTTTTTTTTGAGAAGCAAAGGATGGTTACCTTGAGTAACCATCCATTTTATTATCTTAGTTGATTATAAATGTTCCCAAGGTACAAAACATCAACTTATATCTTAGACCAATCCCTCACCAAACTGTTTGCCATAATTACAATATTTTCTGTATAACATCTTTCACCCAAAAAACACATCCATTTTGTTGGAGCCAAATTGACCATAAGAAAGATAAAGGAATAGCTCAACGTCTCCTCGAAACATAGATATTTCTTTGTATCTCCTGACCTCCGGGCCTGAAAGATCTCCAAAACTCCATTGCTGATTGAGCATCAATCTATGAGCAACTAGCCCGTCCCCACACTTCCCCTGCCACCATGCATGTAACAAATGGTTGATGTCCTCTTATAGATTTATTTTTCTTTTTGAATAAACACCAAATAATCTTTGTTAGCCTGATAATCAAGCATGATCAATAACTGCAAACATAGATTTCTAATCACCCTTGGACTGGGATAGGGTCAAAGGGACATTGATTGGATTGGATCAAAAGTAAATTTTGTATATCCCCATGGCCCCCAACTACAGAGAAATCAAACACATTTTTTAAGGAAGGAAAAGATGACCAGGTGAATTTTTCCAAGCTATCAGTTTATTAATGTGAGTAAAACTGTAACATGTACAAGTGTAGGAAACACACAAAGTAAAAGATGAGAGATCACTGGAAAACATAGGAGCCTCTCTCCTAAGATGTCCAAGGGAAAATAAGTCTAATAAAGGTCCCCGGTTTCTCACCAAAGAAAGGACATGGTGTACATTTCACTATAACATCTCTCACCACAAAAATGCTAATGTGTTTTAATCAAACGACTCGTAATGCGATTATTGATATCACTGCTGCCCTTGAGCCACCCAACATTGCCCCAGAAACTTCTGCCAAAATATATGACCTGATTTGATGACAATGCATGGAAAGCAAACAGGACAAATGACATTGATTTTCTCTCCCGCTTCAAGTGTATGACCCTTCTCAACACTAATATAGAATGATGAAGAGCAAATTGTGACCAAGGCACTGTCTAAGCTTATGGAATTATGGTACCTACAGTCCTTAATCTTGCCTACATATTTCTGCTCGAGTTACATGTTTGAGGACCATACACAGCCAATTCTTAGAAAAAAAACTAGAATTTTACATTCTCCTGATGTACCAAGTTCATAACAATGACTTAGGATCCCCATCCGACAGAGACCCGTAGATGTAAAGTCAACATAATATGGGTTAACACTGAGTGGAGCATTTATGGCATCTGTAATATGGAAGACAAATGCTAAAACACAACATGTGCAATCTTGGGTAAACCAACCTGCTAAGGGGTACAGTTAAGTGTTTCATTTTGCTTTAAAACATGTATGATCGGTGAATGGAATATAATTTATTTATGGGATTGATGATCCTATTCTTTATTAATCCTTTGAAGGTTTAATTATAGATTTTAAGAGGATTTTATATTTGCCATTCTTAAACATCACGTCTCTCATCTTGACATATGCACCCCTGCATATTCACTTTATACTTGTGCTGATTTTGCAGCTCCGCGGCGTCTCAACCTTCATGCAAGAAATGCTGGAAACTGCTTCCATTTTGAATGGTGCCTCTGAGAATTCCCTTATTATTATTGACGAATTGGGCCGTGGTACATCCACCTATGATGGATTCGGTTGGTCTGCGTCATATCTTTGTTGTTTCAAGCAATAGCATTTTCATTTGCTTCCCTCTACTTTTCATAAAAATGCTTAAAACTTTTCTTTGGTGAAAAAAAATGCTTAGATCTTAAGTCCATCTTTTCGTTGGTCATGACTCATCACAGTGATAATTAATAGTAAATGAGCAGTATTGCATATTTCTTTCTGTCAAATTAGTTTTGTTCAACTCTTATCTTGTCTCGAACTGTTCTGTTTCAGGTTTGGCTTGGGCTATCTGTGAGCACCTTGTTGAAGTGACCAGAGCCCCAACCTTATTTGCAACTCACTTCCATGAACTTACTGCATTAGCTCATGCAGATGGTCAGATGGATAATATCAGCAGTAATGGAGTGGCCAATTATCATGTTGGCGCACACATAGATCCATCAACTAGGAAGTTGACAATGCTTTTCAAGGTGAATAACTATCTAAGGTGCCTATTTATTGAATTTTCTTCTCTTTATTTATTTTAATCTTTTTGCTGTCCTTCTCACTTATTTCTTTGTGAATCTAATGTCAACCATTTGTACCAACCAAAATCATCTCACTTGTTTCTTCCCAAAAGAATATCTTGCTTATCTCTACTATTTTATGCTCAAAATCAAATGAACATTCTTATATATGTGTGATGATATAATCTCATGGTTCAAGATAATATTTGATTAATCTAATATAACTTCAAATTCTTAATTCCCACACAGGAGAAAACAATTCCTTATCATAAGTGGATTTTATCGCAATTTGGAAAGAGAATCCTTTGTCATTGTATTGCTCCTAGTCTGGTTGGACACATCACTTTATACAGTAGTGTTGGGATGCTGTAGTGGCTTTGGACGACCACAGAAAATGATTTTTTTAGTCAAACAATAAGATGCCTTGCAATAATTCTATAATTGCAAGCAAACTGCTGATGGTATCTAATTAAACCTGGAAATTAATGTAAATCCGTGACATTAAGTGGAAGAAATGAAGAGGAGAGGTCATGTTCATCCATGTGAATTTGCAAGGAATACCATCAAACCATGGTGCTCAATAAAGTCCTCGATGGCTGGCAACTAGAATCCTTACCTTGTTGGTCGTTGCCTCCATATCAAATGTGGCATCGAATCATCTCCAATCAACCAAGCCTCGGGGAAAGTATATAACATGGTAGGATATATTGATAAAGCAGGATAACTCTTCAAACCCTTCTCTAGCCTCTTAATTTAGGTGTTTTACTTCAGCTGAATCATTAAAATTTTCTTGTATCGTCATACATTTTTTCCTGACTGTCACCTTTGTCACTCTTTTGGCATTCAAGCTCTTTTCAATAATTTCATAAAATTGATTGACGACAGTAATCATACCACTCTTACAAAAAATATATCTTGTACAAGATGATTTTACATTATATAAACTCTCATTTATGCGCATAGATCTAATTAGCTTGTTTATGATCAATTCTTGTGAACTATGTTTACATCATGAATGATGGTGTTAATGCTAGAAGGAACAATCGACATAGTTACAGATTTATGTGTATGCCTAAGACCATATTCGCAGATAATTGCATATGTTTTTGTGCCATGTTAACGTGTGCTAGTGACATTGTTAAGCATGTGCCATTCTTTTCTGGCTTTATCCTATGGTTTGCATCTTTATATTTTGAGTAATGTTGCTGATTTGTTGATGGTGATGTTCTTATTAACTTGTATGAATCGGTACTTTTTCATTTTCAGGTTGAACCTGGAGCCTGTGATCAAAGTTTTGGCATTCATGTTGCAGAATTTGCAAACTTCCCTGAATCTGTTGTTGCCCTCGCTAGAAGTAAAGCTGATGAATTAGAAGACTTTTCTCAGATACCTAAAATAGAAAATGGATCAGAAAATGAGGTGAGAAAAAATAAAATGATTTTTTAATATAAATTTGTGATTGCTAATTGGGATGATGAAATTTTTTAGTTGAACATTTTTTTTATACATTATGCATCTCATTCTTTTGCTTATAATGTGTCAATTCTTCCTAGTTTCATTCAATGTTGACTGTTTCTCTTGCAAAAAAGTGGACAGTTTCCTCATGAAGCATGGTACTATATGTTTAATTATAATAAAAACTCTTTTTACGTGCAGTTTCCTACTTTTTAATTATTTTCACTTTATAAAGTACACAGGCCTATTATCAAGGCACCTTTCACAAGTATATTGCATTTTAATTTTCAATCTTGTTCGAGACACTCTTTATGTTTTTAATTTATTTTTTCTCGAATGGAAGTGCTAACTAGCCAGATTATACTTCGAATGTTGATCAGGCTGAACACAAGCGTAAGCATGAATACGATCCTGAAGACATGGCTAGAGGTGCGGCTCGTGCCCATCGCTTTTTGCATGACTTCTCTTCCTTGCCACTCGATCAGATGGATGTGGACCAAGTAATGCAACGTGTTGGTAAACTCAGGTCTGATTTGGAGAAAGATGCATCCAACTCTCCTTGGCTAAAGCAGTTCTTCTGATATCATATCCTGCATCCTAAATTTTGTGCCTCCTTTGATGATGTAAATAATATCCTTCCTCATCACTTCTTGAATGTGTATATCTCCCATACTGCCATCGACTTTTATAACTCTTCCTCTGTTACTGTTCAATCAGAACGAGCAAGAAAAAATTTTGCCCGGGAAGATGGGGAATGTAGTAAAGTTATCCACATCGAGCAATATTTTGGTTTGGCTAAAATGTGCACATATTGGAGCCTTCTATTTTCACAAATTACATATAATCTGAGAAATCTGATGGCCGGCGAGAAACCAGCTGAAGGAACTAAAAAAGGTTTCAAGGCTCAGCCTAATATAAGTAAATGTAAATTCAAAATCAGAATTGACTCATGAGTAGAGAGCCCCCTTCATAAATAATAAGTGAAGATTGATTAAGAGTAAAGTTCTTCGGTGTTAGAAATCTTTGGTAACCCTGTTAGGATGGACAAATTATTTATAGAGGGTAGTTGCATGGTAAAGAAACACTGTGATCTTTATTGTGACATTCCAGATTTCGTTGATGCGAGTTAAAAGAAACAAAATCAGTGTTTCTGATCATTCGTTTAATTCGCGAATTGAATCTGTGGGAGACTACTAGTATATTGGATATGATAATGTGTCAAAATCAGTGATTCATTTTGCACCCAATATTATAAGGTCAAATGATAAACGTTTAGCAAAATTCAAGGTAAAATCGAAGGCTACCCGTTTTGTTTAACATGTAACTCGCTTTACCGAGTTCCGGTCGTTAATACTTCAGAGCTGAGAATCGACCTTAAACTGAGTCGACTCAGTGATGTACGAAAGACTTCGAAACTCAAAGTCATGATCTCTTCATGTAGCCGATTTGACAAGTCGAAGTTGGTGAGAATCCAAGTCTAGTTTCGATTCAACAAACGCCGAACCTAATGTCAATTATATCAAATGATAAACGTTTAGCAAAATTCAAGGTAAAATTTTATTCCTAAAATTTGAGGTCCCTTGGCTTAATTCTGATATTTATTTTTCTTTTAGCTTTTTTGTTTACACGATAGTTTTTTTAATTTATTTTCCTCTATTGTTCTTTCTCCTCCTTCTGCTTTCTTTTTCTTTTTATATTTTATTTATTATCATCTATTTTTAAATGTTAAATTTCAAATTTATAATAAATCAGGGATATAGTTCTAAAATGATTTTTAAATTTAAGTTTATCAAAATATTTAATTATATTACATATAAGTTTAATTTTATATTATTTATTTATACTTAAAAAAATAATATTTACATTAGAAACTATTTTATTATTTTATTTACAACTATTTATTTAACTAAAAAATAATTTTATTTACTTGTTCTGTTCATTCAAACACATAAAATTTTATATTTAAAATTAGCTAAACCTGATTATAGTCAATTTAGTAAATTAAGTATTCATTCAAAATATATACAAGCTCATATTTTCACGAGCAAAAGTCACCAATCCAATTAATAGGAATTAGAGTAAAGTTGTAAAGAGTTATCTCTTCGATTAAGAAGGTATCGAATTTGAGTCTTATAAAAAAATTCGTTCACATATCCAAACTAATAATTTCCAATATTACGAGGGCAATAAAAAATCACCGGCCCAATTTATTCGGATACTAAGTCAACTTAGCCGGCCCACTTTATCGACCCCGGTTTGTTTATACATTTCATAAAAAGTTCCCCCTTTTCTTACATGGTTCGACGAAAAAGAAAACCCTTTCTTTTCACACCACCTTTTGGTGCTGCACTTCTCGGAGCCTGCAAGATAAAAGTCGAGCATGGCCAGTGGAGTCTGCTGCTGCTTCTGCAGCGTCTTGCCCATGCCACCCATGGCTTATCGTCGTCTTCGCTACCGGATGATGGCGGCGGGCAATGTGGTAAGAACATGCGATATCCTCTTTACTGGAATTGGCCCGAACTGGAAACGTTGATTATTGCGCAGTTCTTGCGAGTCTCTTTTATTTTGTGTGTTGGGTTGTATTACATTCCTCAATAGCATGGTTAGTAGCAATTGCTCAGCGTTATGGATGAATAATCAAACTGTTGGTTTTGAAGTATATACCGTTTTTCCTGTTTGGCAATATATCATACGGTTATCGAGCAAAGGGTTTTAAGCAATGAAAGGAACACTACACTTATTTATTCCGCACTCTTATGATGTTGTTACACTAAAATCTGTACGAATCCAGTGGGTTGGTGTGGTGAATCCTGAATGATGCATGATGCTATAAAATATAAGGGGATTAGCTAATTATCAAATTAAGGGAGTCAAAGTTGGTGCTCCTAGCTATGTCAAATCAACAATTAGATTTAATGGAAAGCACAAAGGCGAAATGAAAGAAGTTTTTACATTAACATAGGGATAAAAGAACTCTGAAACTTTTCCTTGTGGATTGAGTTTACTTGTATCTTTATGTCATAGGGAGTGAACTTTGAGATTCCTGTTAATGATCTCTACTTAGTTGAAGATATCTTCAGCTCGGAAGGGATTACTACGAAATCTCGTATCCTCTTGGAGCAGAGAAGCTCTGGTCATTTTTTTCATCTTTGGTTTTAGTTGCAGCATAGACATATTATGATGTTAAGCAAGTATATCTCTTGTGGCGATAGCTGCTTGAGTAGCAGAGTTCAACTAAATGATAGTGATTTCTTGCTGAAAGTTTGGATCTATTATATTTTTATGTTCCACGTTCTAGGTTGTTTGGAGATAGAATTGAAGTTCTTGACTCATCTTATCATAGCTATATAAAAAAATCATGTCAAATTTACTTAATCATCTTGGCAATTTCACGAATAGACAATTTAGAGGCGATTTGGAAGTTAGGTTAGGAGATGATATAATTTCTCAAGTGACAAAGTTTAAATATTTGGGATCAATTATAAGACAAGATGGGGAGATTGATGATGATGTTAACCATAGAATTCAAGCTGGTTGGTGTAAGTGGAGGAAGGCTACTGGAGTCTTTTGTGATAGGAAAGTACTCGGGTTAAAGGGAAATTCTACCGCACTGCTATAAGACCAGCAATGTTATATGGTAGTGAATGTTGGGCTACGAAGGGACAACATGAACATAAAGTGGG
>LTAE01003178.1:27793-63427 GCA_001647135.1 Pontederia paniculata
GTGCAGAGGACATCAACCACTTATTCTTCGAATGTGAGGTCACACAGGAGGTCTGGAGGCGGATAGGGGCAGCCGGGGTGGACCCCAGATCCTCAGACACATTTTGGGAGACATATCGTACAACGGGTGGGAGCAGCTCGCTGTTGCGACACCAGCGATGTACGCCACTTGCAGTTTTTTGGGCCGTTTGGATTCAGCGCAACAACACGATCTTCAAGGGCGAAAGATGCTACATTGACAATATTGTACATCACATTCAATTTTTGACTAGAGAGTGGGGCGAGAACCTTTTTGTACCCCACCCCTAGATCTTCATAGTTCTCACTTGTACATGTTCCCCGCTTTTACATTTATATATATACATGGATGACTAGACAACACTAGCCACCCTTTTGCCCTTCGAAAAAAAAAAACATATAATTGCATATTTGACAATCAAAACCCATTCCTTGAAAGTGCAATGTCGTGATTTATGTATTACAAAAAAAAAACTCTTATTAGCATATATGATAGTTTGCAAAAAGTATATGACACAACTGTGATTATTCTAGTTGAACAAAACAATTTGGTGAAACCATGTTAGATCATATAGCTGTCACATTTAAACTATATTATCTTGAAAGAAATTAAATTCAAGACAAGCTAATGAATGCCAATGTCAAGCTAAAAGATATCTTATCAAAATAATTAATAAATGTGCACTATTCATATTACAATAGTTACCTAAAGCATGATAACGTTATTATATTTAATATGTGATCATATTTCCATCACCATAAAAAAATGTGTTCATATTTTGAAAGTTATATTTGGTCTAAACTTTTATTTGGTCCATGACTAGTTCTTTACATTTTTGTGTTTTTTGTCTAGTAAGGGCACTAGATGATGTTAAGACTTGAAAGTAGAATTTAAAAGAAAACAGATGCTTTGAAGAAATAATTAACATCACTTTATCCTAGATTTGTTTTTCATCCTTGTTTTCACATTTACATTTTAAGTTTTATTGATCACTGGAGTTTAATCTGGAATCAGAACTAATTTACTTTTTTTTTAGTTTATCAGAATTAAGATTTCTAAATGCTTTAGTAGCCATAATCTGTGCATGTGTAATTCTTTTTGGCATTTATAGTACATAGATGATTTTTAATTTTAGTTCCATATGGTATTGACACTTAACAAAAGATCATCAATAAAATGATCATGTAGATAAAGTGTGAGATTGAACAGGCTAAAGTTTGGTGATATTTTCTTCATTATATAAACTAATGAAGGGCATCCATCCTGTTTTTAACGAGGTAAATCTAGCTACTTAAAAGAAAATTTGTGGCAATTAATAAATGTGCACTATTCATATTACAATAGTTACCTAAAGCATGATAACATTGTCATATTTAATATGTGATCATATTTCCATCACCAAAAAAATGTGATCATATTTTGAAAGTTATATTTGGTCTAAACTTTTATTTGGTCCATGACTAGTTCTTTACATTTTTGTGTTTTTTGTCTAGTAAGAGCACTAGATGATGTTAAGACTTGAAAGTAGAATTTAAAAGAAAACAGATGCTTCGAAGAAATAATTAACATCACTTTATCCTAGATTTGTTTTTCATCCTTGTTTTCACATTTACATTTTAAGTTTTATTGATCACTGGGGTTTAATATGGAATCAGAACTAATTTACTTTTTTTTTAGTTTATCAGAATTAAGATTTCTAAATGCTTTAGTAGCCATAATCTGTGCATGTATAATTCTTTTTGGCATTTATAGTACATAGATGATTTTTAATTTTAGTTCCATATGGTATTGACACTTAACAAAAGATCATCAATAAAATGATCATGTAGATAAAGTGTGAGATTGAACAGGCTAAAGTTTGGTGATATTTTCTTCATTATATACACTAATGAAGGGCATCCATTTTGTTTTTAACGAGGTAAATCTAGCTACTTAAAAGAAAATTTGTGGCATCTAATTTGGTCAGCATGCTTTGGGTACTTATATCTTATATACTTCACCATGGTCCTTACACTAGCTGAGAAGTTATAATGGATTCTTCTAACAAAATGCGTACACACTTGCAGGACATACAAGCATCTAAATCACTTGTAAATAGAGTAGCAGGCCAAGCATCTTGCAGAATAGATCTGTTGCCATACTTAATTTGTCAAGTTCTATGTGCACTTTCATCTGAATGCTCTTTTCATGCAACAGCGAGAACTAGGTCATTCGACCTCAACAGTATGACTAAATGGCTGTGGCCTAAGGAGAAATCTGTTGCTTATATGAGTTCTACAATTGTAAATCCCAGCACACAAACTGTAATATATGGCTTTTGGATTGGACCTGATATTGAAGATGGGTGTGGATATGTTAAAGTTGCTATTGATCATATTCTCTGATCATTTACTTGAACTTGCAAGAATGTATAGACTGCAATCACATTTCTTTGAGGATTCTATTTTGAGTTCTTGTTATTACTTGACTATTTTGTTTCAAATTTGATATTTCTATCCTGCAATCACATTTAGGTTGATGTTTCACCATCGACTTCTTGTTCTTGCTCGAAAATAATTCAAACTTGATATTTATCAATGATATACATACTACCTACTTTGAAAGTTCTTTGTGTCGTATGCATAATATCTCTGCATTTATTTTAAACTTCTAATGGTCAGATCTTTGCTATGGAGCAAATGATTGCGCACACGTTAGTATCAAGCAATAACGCATCATAAGCTATAAGCTTATCATGCATTTTTTTTTCTACTGTTATGTTAACTCATAAAAGATTTACACATGCAAGTTCACTATTGGATCGGAGAGTCAGATCTTGATTTAAAATAAGAAATTAATGTGCTACAACAATCTTAAAAATTTAAATCGATAAGAAGAATAAAATATTTATATTTTTATTCTTAATAACTTTTACTTTGATAATCACATTAAAATATAATATATTTTAAAAAATTACACGTCCATCTTATGATCCATATAGAAAATCGCATACAGACGAATATTTTTCTTATATTATTCTAAAATGCGGTGACAGAGAGGTGTTGTAACTTTTATTGGATAACAATATTGTGACGTGTGAGGACCATGAAGTCAAAATTAGTAGGGTTTTGTTCTAGCACGTGTATTTGCATGCATCGTGTTTGTGCGTAAACAAAGATAAAAAATACACCTGCTAAGCACGTCTGATGTAAAATGAAATTTTGAATTAAAATTACTCATAATTGAATATTTTTTATAATGATCTAAAATTAAAATTGTCGATAATTTTGATTTAATTCTCGATCCTCATCCCTACTCGCTCACAAACGATTTAATATTTATTTATCATCTTCGTATTTTTTATCACAAGTTTACACGTATTGATAGGCTAAATGTAACTATGCATTTATGCGTGACATACTCATCTTTCTCAATTTAATAGACATGCTTTTTTTAAAAAATCGGAAATCAAGTCAGTTGTCATTTAAACTATAAATCCGTCGTTAAAGAAAAAAAAAACTGGCCTAAAAGCAAACTAATGATTTTTCACGTATGCATTCCATTTGTAACAAGAGTCAACTCAATCCACAAGCTAAAGACCAAATTCCAGCCTCATGAAGTGGCTGGTTTACCACTGACCACAAAGCACCTCGTTAAGATTACAATGATGCTTGCCCATGATACAAGATGCCTTTCTCATCTCTGCACTTTGCCACAAATATAAAAAAATGTGTTATATGCAGTCAACTCCCCTTGGATCAAATCATCATCAGTAGTTTTTAGCATATATACATGGACACTAAAAGCAAAAAGAGTACTAATTATATATCTTTAATATTCTTTTCAAACTTATATTTTCAAAACCATAAATGTAGCTAGTGTGTGTTTTAAATACTGTTGAGTTAAAAATACGTTTTAATGAATACTGTCATAAATTATAATTCTTTTTAGGTGCAATTGATGGATATATTTGGTGATAATGAATATCCAACTGATGTTGTATAACGTAGAAGAATCAATTTAGACATTAATTTTTTAATGTGTAAGTTTATAGTACCAAATCACAGATGATGGCGTTGAAACAAAATTGTACTTCCTCATATAAATGTATGCATATCATGTATTATGTAAGTTAGCTAGGTTAGTGTTAGTTAAAGAACTTGAGATTAGCTTTGAGAGACGATGAGCAAAATCCTTGATGAACAACACTTAATTAAGGGACTAATATAACATTTTATTAAAGAAAAGCTTAATACGGTATACATATATGTACAATGCGCTAGGAGTCAAAATAGAACTAAGCTTGTTCCAAGCAGCAGATGAGTTCGTACATTTAACAGATCAGACTTAGATATTTCAGCCAATCAAAACTCTTTAGATATCTAGCTGTGTTTAGTACCTTCTGATCGATCAGATGCCTATGATTTATGAAGTCAATAATCTCAACTATATATATATATATATATATATATATATATAAACTAATTAATAAGACTTCATCAATCTAACAACTGCAGAAGATTCATTCAATGGAATACAAAAGAGAAAAAAAACAACTATAAAATAGCTGGACAGGCATTAATGATTAGATGACCGAGCTTGTTGCGCATGACTTGATTTATACACATCACATTAATACATATGTCATGTGGTTTGTTGGTCATAATTTAACTATGTCAACGACTAATTTAATTCGTAATGTAATAATGTTTCACAATTTATATACTTGCTTAACTACTACTAATTATTAACTATTATTATTATTATAAGGAGCCAAAGACGATGAGTTGTCATGATCTCTGCCAACTCCGTGCCGTCACAGCTACTCCTTTATTGTGTGTGGCTGCACAGCACACAAATTATGGAAGACGCAGCACTTAACACAGTTCACCATGTGAGCACACAATCAAGTCTCATCATCTCTCATGGTATAACAAACAAACTTGAATGCAACTCTTTCTCTCTCTTCTTCCTGTAACTTGTTTTTTTTTCTCTCCTAATTGACACTCCAATTAATGGCATGCATATATGCAAGCTCTCATTGTACAGATATGATCAAAGATACGATAAATTAATCGTGCAAAAAGATTACATACAAGTCCTTGCAGGAAGTAGTTATTGGGATCAAAGTAGATAACTTTATCATTGTAAAGAATAATGCATGGACTATTAATTCAGTCACCTGTAAGGACCAAGCAGCAGGCGCATACGTAGTATCTCTGGTCATTTAATTACTCAATAAACCACAAGTATCGATCGATGATGTAGAGCTATGCTGAGCAGTATGCCATTCAATGGTGCAACGGGTTTGGTCCGGTGGGCACAATTCTCTTCTCGACGCCATACCGCGGATCGATCTCGTCGTCTCCAGGCGGTCCAGGGCTGACCACGGCGACGGGCAGTGCATGCGTCGCAGCTGCAGGTTTATGTTGGTGATGGTGAAGGTGGTGATGGTGATGATGATGACGACGGTGAAGGGCCGGGTGCGCTGACTCCGGTAGATGGCCGAACTTGGCCAGCAGGACCTTGCGATGGGTGAACGACGACGACGACGACGAAGGGCTCGTCCGCCACGTCCTTCGGTGGCCCCAGCCGCAGAGGAGCAAGAGGAGGGTGAGCCAGAGGAGGAGCACGGCGGCCACAGTAGAGTGCTTCCTCAACGCCATAAGGATTGAGGAGATGAAGAGATCAGATGGAATGGTGGAGAAGTCATTAGGGGAAGGGGGAGGTAGTACTCTTGAGATGTAGCTAGCTATAGAAGGATGCTATAGCACACAAAGGGCTTGACAGCTTGAGCTCGATAGACCTTGCCATAAGAAATATGGTCAAGAGAGCACCTTGCCATAAGAAATATGGTCAAGAGAGCAAGCCGTTGAATAGAGAGAGAGAGAGAGAGAGAGAGAGAGAGAGAGAGCGGTCGGTTGCTTGCAAGACGCAGTTGCGGGATCTCAGGAACGTTGGCTTGTAGCGAGTCGCATGCATGCATGCATTGCTTCAGGGAGGGAGATGACGAAGAGGAGGAGGACGGTGGACTTTAAAGCTTGTCTTTGTCTTGGAGTGTTGCTGTTGCTACCGAGTACTACTACTTTTACATCTACTTCTCTTGGATGGCTTTGCTTACTGAAGGAATTCAGGAAAATATATATTATGAGCTATAATATTTTTTTAGGTATGTTTGGGTCTCAAGCTGTCATTGCTTGTCATCCATATCTGTGGACTGGAAAAGAAAATTAATACAAAAAAAACAAGTTTCTCATATTTTAATATCAAATTATTAAATTTGATTGATTATTAAATTAAACTATTTGAATCGATATTCCTTGCTAAAAAAATATCAATCGAAGTTTCCACTAAATGAAAGAATATTGATCAAAGCTCTCATTGCATAAATATATTAGGAAAGGAAAAATGCTTTACAACTTCTTTAATTTCAGGAAAAAAAAATGCTGCAGATATATACTGCATCAATATATAAATACAAATTTGTTAACTATGTGTGTTTATGTAAAAAAGAGAGAACCAATGAGTCTGGACTAGTTTGGGCCTGATATGACTTTGAGGCATTGAGTAATTATGACGCCTTAATTGTTGCATTCAATTGGCTATGATTAATTAGTAACCTATGGACTGTGCCCACACAGTTACGATACACATGACCCTAGATAAAGCTGACGGCCAAATTATTTAGGGTGCCCTTATTATCACTCCTTTTTTTATCAATTTTACCCTTAAACATTTTATTATTGACACCATATGAAACATCTTATATCTTTATTTTTATTATTTAAGAGTTACATAATTTCTCAAAAAAAATTATCATATTTTTTCTCTTCTTTTATAATTATTTTCTTATTATAATAATTTACTTTTTATGATAAATATTTTATTTATGAAAATTTTATTGTTGCAATATTTTATTTTTTTTCTCTTGTTATAATGACTCTAAACTTTTATGTTTTTCGTATTTTTAAAGATCTATTATTTAATAAATTTTAATGAAAATTTAAATTTTCACGACATACATTGATCATTCTAAATAAAAGTACTATAACTTATTATATATACATATATAGTTTTTTGTGGTAAATACGAAGATATAACAATAATTTCTAGTGTAAAAAAAAAATCAACTTAGTATTATTATTCTATTAAGTCATTTTAAAATAAAAGAGTACCTAACAAATATTTTATATACAAAATAAAACTTCAAATAGAATATATTTTAATTTATCCGAATAAATATAAAATAATAAGAAATAAACTATTATAATAAGAGAAAAATAAGATTGTAGAGATTTTGAAACTTGTGCAACTTTCGATGAATAGAAAAGTTTATTATGTAGTGTCATTAATATAAAGTTGAAGGGTAAAATAGATTAAAGAGGAGTGACATTAAGATTTTTGGAGTGACAATAAGGACACCCAATTATTTATCCCAGTCCAATGCTTAAAATAATTCTAAAATACTAAATCAGCTAATTAAATTTGATAAAGCCATTGATATTTCCCAAAAGTTTTCCGGGTGGAGGAGAAAATTTCCTACTCCATTATATTTTAATTTTGAGTAAATTAACTTTTGTCCAATTGAAAATGCAAAGAACTAACTTTTTCGTTCTCGTTCGTGAAATTCTATCTAAATAAACAAGAAGAAGGAAAATTACTTTTTATCCATATAAAATATCCCTTCATTCTCTACTTTTTTTCGTTAATGCAAACACAATTTATTAAGCTTGAGGCACTGGCTTCTTGTGAACCATTCAAGGAGATTTGTTTAAGACAATTGTCTCGTTTAAATTTTCACTATTTTCCACTTAATATTATGTTAAACTAAATAAATTAGTCATAGAAAGATATTCATATAATCCTTTTCCACAAAATTCGTGGATCTCATTTATTTTGGTTCGATTTCATTATTCCCAAAGAGACTAAATACATTAATTAGCTCCATATATAATTGGGTTCGGTCAAACCATTAATTAATAACATTTAATTAGATTTTCTAAGAGGGACGCCAGAACTGTATCTACCGTTGTCCTTTAATTAGTACGCGGAAACCGGAAGTATAATTACATGAAGTACATAGTGAAACATGATTATTTGAGTTAATTAAAACTTTGATTAAACAATATATATTTATTTTTATTCTACAAGTTTAATGAGCGAAGCAAAGATTTTGTTTATATTTTTTCTTTTATTTTATTTGGACGTCGATCTTTGATAAAGCTCCTAAAACAATAAATAATCAATAATGGAACCCGTAAATGAACACAGCCATTACTTGGTCAATCATTTATATAATATTTTTTTTTATTCATGACATGAAAGATGAAGCAAGTTTAATATTGTGTATTTGGATATTTTTTAGATTTAGATCGATCGATGTATAAAATTATTAATGTTTGATTAATTCAATATCCAAACAAAAGTTAAAAAAAATAAATTTTAATTAAATTAATGTCTTCAAAAATGAAATTCAAAATCATTAACTCTATAAAACATGATTTTATTATATAATCGTGCTAATTAAAATAATTTTATATTTGATTAGTTTGGCATGCATGAATTGTGCTAGCTTGTCTAGCTATTAATGTTGGTAGAATTGGAATTAATTAATTTCTATATTTAAATAATTGATGCGTTAAAATAAGAACCATTACGGTGCATATCTCGTTGGATTATGCTCGATTTATTACCTCGGAAACGGGAGTAACTTTGGATTTGAGATGTGTCATTCTAACTTTTACAAACTTATAATATATCACTTATCTTTTAGAAAAGCATTTAATATTGAAGTTATTTTATAATAAAATTTTCAAATATGACGAGGTGGTAATGTCATGTATTGATATATCACCAAAATAATCACAATGAAATATATTATTTTATCATTTTACCCTTAGCAAAATAAAATATGCACGGCCAATAGTTTTTTTCTTTTAATGTGAGTAAAAAAAGTTATATTTATGTGTGAAATAAAGGTTTCAATATAATGTTGACATGCCATACACACACCATTAAAAAATAGATGAGTACAATATTTTTTAAAAAGTGAAGTGGCAACATATTTCCGAAAGTTAAATACTTACCTTAAATGATCACTTCCAAGTTTTACTTCTTGATAACAACACAATCGAGTAATTGTCATCGATTACCTTCAACTTTAGTATTAACTCAAATTTATCCTCTAATTTTGATTTATAATATAAATATCTTCTAAATTTAAATTTGTAATCAAATTACTGTTATAAGAAGTCACCTATATATATAACTATTTGTGCCATCTCATTTTTATATTTTAAAAATTTTATTTTTTCTATTGCATTTTAATATAGTACCCGTGTGATCACGATCAGTCGATACTAATTTAACTATTCTATAATTGGTTTCAAGAGAAAAATAATTTAACTTCCAATAACTAAATTGTATCATGATCCAAGTCGCTAAAAAATAAAATTCAACTCAATCAAAATTTAGACAAACTCAATCAATTTAAATAATTATTTTTTGTGTATTATGAATTTGAATTTCAAAACTCATATTGCAAACACAATCAAGAAAAAATATCTTTATTTTAAACTATGCACATAAGAATGTCAATAGTTTAATATATATTTTGAACTAATTATGCTATAATTTGATATTATTGATAAGTAATTCATAATTTGAAGTTTTAAATATTTTGAAATCTTGATTGATTCTAAATTAATTTATATTTAATTTATGTTTTGTTCAACCAAGATTTTTAATCATTAAATTTAATTTTTTATCAATGGTATAGAAATATATAATTTTTTTAAAAATATAAAAAATAAGATGATATAAATAATAATATAGGTGACTTTCTATAACAGGTAATGACATGGAGTAATTGAGTTACGAACTTAAACTTGAAGAGTATTTCTGTTACAAATCAAAGTTAGAGGATATATTTGAGCTAATGTGAAAGTTGAAAGGTAGTTGATGAAAATTACTCCAACACAATCATCATTTATATATGTTGAATTATCATTGATGTAATATCCGGTTCCAAGTCAAAGAAAAAAAAGAAGACGAACAATGATGAACTCGTGTTGCACCTATCAGAATTGGAGTCCGGATTTTAATTAGATTTGAACTCCAAATTTAATTTTATTTTAGACTAATATGAAATCGTAGCCTTCTCTATATAAAAACCAATATTATAAAAATATTTTTCAAGACTTATTTTTTTTCACAACTTGCAAGACTTCTCTTTTCTATCTTCTCCCTCTCCTTTTGTCTTTCTCTGTCTCCTCTCTTTCTCCCTCTTTCTCCCTCGATCTCAATGGACATCAACGAGATGCAAACAACGATCAACTACGATGCGAGCGGAGGAGAAGAATATTAGGAGATGAAGATGATGAATGATATGAGACGCAAATAGTCACGCAATATCGATAATAAATCGACGAACAAGATATGCTCTTCGATGGATCACTCATGTATATGAGTTTCTCTTGTATAGATAAATTATGCTAGAGTTTCAATTTTCATCTCTAGATTACAAATTGTTCTTGAGATGTTATACAATTTCTAGTCTCGTCTTAGATCCATATATTATTTTAATTCGAAGATAATTGCATGATAATTTTGTACGAGAAACTTGATCAAAGCATTGAAAGAAAGATGAGAGGGCATGACTCCGAATATCGTATCCTCCTCGGACACGACCCACGTTCGCAAGGATAAAACACTAAGTTCGCACAAACCGTGTAATGCGACCTAGATAGTACCAAACACAACCCACATCATCTCAATGGCGTAAATCATTTTGCAAGTTTAATATAATCAAATAATTGGATGTTAATGAGGGAACAATCCATGTCTAAAAGATGTATCCTCAACACAGCTCGAGAACACGCCTCATGTGTTAAAGTCTATATGGTATATGGCCTGTGTTAGCCCTTAACACGACTCATGTTGATAAATAGGATTACAACAATGTATGTAGAGATAAATTACATTATCATACATGGTCTATGTCAAACCATAACATGATTCACGTCAAAAAATATGTCAATATGATTTACTCTGAGGAACACGACCATGTTGTCGAGACTATTTTCTATTGTATCACGATTCTAGTAGATGATTGTCCTTAGGCCTTATGCTGTGATAAGAATTAATATGTGAAAAATATAATGAGTCAACTGTATTCACTAAATAAAAGTTGAGGTCACCATATATTGTGTTGTTGAGTCATTGATGGATCATTGCATTGTTCGGGTCGATGGTGTAGCTGTAGCTAGGCTACTTGGTCTCGTTGTACAATCTTCTCCCCATTGCGCAACAAAGAAGATTCTCAATTATCATTCCTCTTGTGGGTCCCTATTGTGGTTTATGCACCAATACAACGATGCACCAATACAACTAACCATTGTATTGGTGAACCTCCAAAATGCTCATGAGCCATTTCAAAGTTACCTAAAATCACCTCAAAGTCACTAATGAAATAAATCGAAGATAATAAGATAATTCGCATAGACTAATGTATTGCATTAATTATTATATTAAATTAGAGCATTGTATTGGTTGAAGCATTGAACTAGAGCATTGCATTTGAAAGAAAAAACATTGCATAAAATGAAAGACAAATCATTGATTGCAAGCAATGTATATAAAAATGACTATCATTGATATTGACATTAGATTTGATCCTCATCGTGTTACATTTACAAAATGTAATGATGATTATTGTTGGCCTAGGAGTAGTTGGCCTCGTTGCATAGAGATAATATTTATCATTAGCTCAGAATTATTTCTTCTTTGTTTGGACTCATTGCATATAAATGATACCATGATGAGCTTTGAATTATTTCCTCATTATTTGGGCTTAAAGTATCTAGATAATATTCTTAATCAATATTATATTGATTCCTCAACATTTGCCTCTTTTATATGCTATGATTCACTTTATTAAGAATTGTCATATTTATGTGATTATTATGCCTTACATGCATTCATGGGAGAAATATCTTTTCATTATTGGATCATGCGTCAAGGGTCTACATAGATGATTGTGGCTTGAATGACGTTGGATACTCATGATGGATGTAACTTATACATGGTTATTGTTCTTGGTTTAAATATCCTGACTTATTTTTTATTGAGTTGTAATAGTTATGACATAGCATGTTGAGAGACACTTTAGATTGATATAAGACTTCCATAATTGAAGATAATTTTTTTTATTCTATATTTTCTTTTATTGGTCAAACTGTCAAATATATACTCAGAGCATAACATAGTTGTGACAACATGTCTAGAATAACATTTTGTCATGTGATGAGATGTGCTTCTGGAGTATTACAAGTGATCTTAAAGCCATGTTGGATATTCTAGAATTAACAATTGAGTCTGGAATATAGTTATAAAGATGATTTCCCTTTACTTCTTATGAACTATGATTTACTTCTGATTTAATTCATAACAACAAACTTCTAATTTTTTATCATCAAATTTATTTAAATTTGACACACAAATCCTTCCATCTATTTCCATAAAACTTCATATTCATTTTTTAGCTCACACATAAAGTTCGCCGATCGCAAGAGTGGCGAGGTTTTATTTGCCATTAGTTTTATTTTTTACATATTAAATATCAGTTTTACCCTCTATAATTTTAAAAATAAAAGAGCTCATCATTCATATCCGACATCGATCATCTTGCGATCGACAAGCTTTATGTGTGAGCTTGCATCGGTGAGTCTCTCTCTTGTCTACTTGTGCATGTGCGCGTGCTAAAGAGCTCACCTATGTGTGAAGCTCGTTGATGGAAGGCACAAATGAGTTCACATGAGGGAGCTTTGCATATAAGAGAGCTCATGTAGGCGAGCTTGCTTAGGATATGAATCTCGCATGTGGTGAGCTCACCTGCGTGCACACGAGTTGGAGAGGGAGGTGCGACCCCTAAATTTTCTTATTTTTTTAAATGAAAGGGACCATTTCATTATTGGAAGTAGGGGTGGACACAAGCCGAACCGAGCTAGGCCAACATTTAAATAGGTCAAGCCTATTTAAAAAGTTTAATAAACGAGGTAGACCAAAAGTCTATAATAGGCTTACAAATTAAATTTACCCTGACTTATTTATTAAATTCAAGAAGCCTGACCTAACTTAATAGCTTATTAAGCCATATTTATTAATTAATAAATATATATTAAATTATATTTATAATATTAAAAAGAAAATATTGTGCACTATAGCATTGTACATATCTAACACACTATAATTAATAATAATTTCGAATAAAAGTGACTTATTGTACCTCTTTCGACATTACATATGATTTTTTGAATCAAAATTATTAATAATTTTAGCTCATATGCTAAGCACTTTTAAGCTTTATAATATATATTATATAAGTTATCCTTATAAGCTAACAGCTAGGCCTAATATAGACGAGCTAAGCATGCTTAATTAAAAAGACCAAATCTTAATTTCGAGACTGACTTATTTATCTAGAAAGATGAGCCAAACAAGACCCAAAATAGGCCAAGCCACAAGCCGCTCACGAACGGTTTGGCTTATTGTCAGCCCTAATTGGAAGATAAAAAATAAAAAAATCAGACGATAAGATCGAATTATCTAACAAAAAAGATTTAGACCTATCTTTGCCTGATTTTAATGTTAAAGAATTAAATATAAAATTTCGTGATAATTCAAAGAAAGTTAAAGAAAATAACTCAAAATTTAAACATTATAGTTGACATACTCCATAGTGTATTACAATAAGTATATATAAAACTTGTCCTCTATGATATAAATGTTGTTGTTGTGCCCTGAAATATTATACCCTGTACTCAGAATTTTAAAAAAATTGATAAAAAAAAATATGTGGCGACAACGGAGAATTTAAACCGTTAAAATTTTATGATGTACTCTCTTCTTTTGACATGGTGAAAACTCTTTGGTGGTGGCCTCCTTTGCCCGTGGATGTTTCTGTCTTGTTCACATTAATCAAAAGAGTTTTACCACGTTAAAAATTTGTGTGTCAATCTTTCTTTCTCGTTTTATTTGTTGTTTTGATTCGTGGTCGATCCCTCGCCCTATATTCCCAACAAATGCATTTAAGATTTTATCTCCTAAATCAACATTGATTATTTGTATATGACATGAGTATTATAACTAGACTAATTAGTGAGTTGAATTATGAAAATAAATAGATCTTAAAGGTTGTACCATGAAATAATGATTAAATTTAGATTTTTCATCACGTATATGAATGATTTATTTGTGAATATATCACATACATAAGAAAACATAAGATTTACAAGATTCACCCTCTTAATTGAGTTACATTCTCGAATGATTGCAGAAAATATCAATAAGAGAATTTCATAGAGAATTATAATGATTTAGATCGTCTTTTAATTCTAACTTAAAGAGTTTATATGTGCACTCTCTTACAAAAAAAATTCCTTAAATTAGAATTATGTAATAGTGGCAGGCCTCTTTAATTATGGAGGAACGTGTTATTGAATTTAAGAAATAGATAAATTTAATTTAAAACATTATCAATATATTGAAATCACCTTGTTTCAACATTCGTGATGACATAAAAAAATTCAAATTTAACAATTTCATGATCCATAATGCGACCTTCATTGAAAAGTTTGTGTTATACGACTACGAGACTAATATTTTTGTGCATATTAGTCTCTTTAATTTTCTAAAAAAACTTAATATTAATATATTGTTTAATATTTAATAATTTATTATTTAAATAAAAATTAGACAAAAAAAAATATAATTAATTTAGAGAGTCCACGATAAAAAAAATGATGATATAAAATTTATACATTATTTTAATTAGTTAGTTAATTAATTAATTAATTAAATTTTTTGATAATATTCGTGCAGTTAATAAACTAGTTTTACTGAAAATTAAAAGCGATTCGTTCACGCCACGCCCGTGGCCGCTGCAGCACTCGCGCACTCGGCCCAGTTGAGCTGCGCGTCCGGGGCCCTGCCCTCGTATGTGATTTGGGCCATTCGTTCACGCGAGACTACGAGCATCCCCTCACGGGCTTTTTCGCAAACGGTTTTCGTACCTTAAAATAAAAAAAAAAACTTGTTACAGTTCAAAAATATCTCCCAACAACGTTGGAGGCCAAAGATTTAACACATTTCTTCTCATCAACGAACAAGAACCAGAAGATGAGAAAAAAAAGGAAGAAAATAATAAAAGGGGGGAGATTTTATCAATTCCACAAACTCATTTATTCAATCAGTCGTTCCAAAAGGAAAAATAAAATCCCAAAGTGCGAAGTGATACCACAACAAGAACCACTCCTCGAACTGGAAGTTGAGCAGTGAGCAGCGGCATTTGGAGAGCATGGAGTGCGCATGCCGCTGGGCCAAGATTTCTAGCCCTCTTCTGCTCTCCTCAAGCTTCGCAACCAGTCGCTCCACCGGTAAATGGATTCCTGTAGCAGTCGGGAGGCAGAAACGTAGGCGGCTCCAAGGCCGCAGCTTCTTGTCGCCGCGCTGCCAAAAGATGTTTGTCCCTGGTAACCATCGGGTGCTCTCCACCTGTTTGCTTTATTCTCCTGCTGTTCGTTTCTGTCTTGTTATGTTTATAGATTGCTGAATGGCTGGGCGCAGGATTCGGCGAGGCTTCCCCGGAGGCAAAGGCTGCAAAGAACCTCCAGGATTTCTTCACGTTTGTTGCGGTGAAGATTGTTCTTGCTCAACTTGAGGTCCTCTGTTGCTCCTTGCTCTCTTTTTTTTTTTCTCATGTTGCATGACAAATCCTTTTCTTTTTTTCCCTATGTTAAGGGGCACAAATGGGGCAAGAGATTAAGAACAAAATATGTTAAAAGAAGATAAAGAGAAGGAATCCTCTGAGTCTATCACCATTGCCTGTCTACTTATAATTGCCACCGTAGTTGGTGCCTTAAGTTAATAGAACATCTATTTGGTTACTAGATGTTCCTGTTCTGCTTACACCTTGTTCCTTATTATACTGTTAGCACCAACAAATTGGAAGGGAAATGGATGAGTCATAATTTATGTGTGTAATATATCATGCAAGAAGCATTGTGACCCCTTTCCAAAAAGATGATGCCCCTCTAATAGTCCCCACCCTGAAGATGAATATGTTTTGTAAAGAATACCAACAAGTAATTATTCAAGTGATGAATCGGTATTTATAATCTATAAACTGTTTTTCGTTTAATGAAACTAAGCTAATACTAATTTTAATTTAGACTCGTTTCTGTCTAAGTTCATAAACTTCCTTGATTTCAAGCTTAAGCTTATTAAGGTTCACCCTGGTTCAGCTTTGGTTCATTTGCTGATGACTGAATGCAATATTGAAGTGTCATTTCATGAGAAACTGGGTCTTCACCCCTGAACATTGCGAAGGATGATTAGCAATGTAGTATATATTGCGAGCATCGACACTATTGCCAATCTACCATCAGGATTTATGCATGACCACCGAGATTGCATGAGATTTTAATTACAGGAAGAATATTTGCAGGGATATTCTATTTTCAGCTTTACTCTTTGATGTCTGTCTTAGGTGCCTTCTCTTTGAGACCTTTTGTTTTATCTGGTTATTCTTTATCACAGATAGAGATATTTTCATGTATGTTCTTTTCATTCTATCTCTTTTATTTTGTTAAGGGTGCAAAAATAAAAAGAAATTATTCTTTTTTATACTGAAGTTTCAGAAATGTGTTAATTTGATTCACTGACCGTCTTCTGCACTTCTATCTTGAGCAGAGTTATAATCCTGAGGCTTATGAAGAGTTGATGGAGTTTACTGACAACAACTCTTTGAATGATGGAGATAAATTCTGTGCAAGATTGTTGCGTGAATCTCCACGGCATAAAAATTTAGGTAATGAAATTATTGCTCTTATGATAATCTGTTCTAAATTCTTGCTTCCAGACCAGTAGAACTACTTACCCCTCAACAAAACGGAATAATGTCGATGTGGAATTACTATGCAACAAATTTTATCATTTAGGTTAGAAAAAAATGGATTTGTATGTCAGATTCTTCATTCAAGCACTTGTAGCTATTAAAAAGAACCAAAAAAAATATTCGTGCACACATATTTATAAAAAAGAAAATTCTAACTCGCTCCTCTCGTACAATTCATATGCACACATATTTTGACGTAATCCATTTTCAGTTTTTGTAAATAGATAACAGAAAATTCATGAATTGCTAAAGCAGGAGACAAACCAAGTCACTGGCAATCCTTTAGGTCCTTTGGTAACAAAGGAACAATGTCAGTTTTGATACTGAGAACATTGAACACCACATTTTTGTGTTGGTTAGGAGATAAGAGCCGTCAGTGTGAGATATACCTTTGGTGTTGAGGAGATATTGTATAGTTTTTTGTCCTATAAGTACATTTCCCAACCTTTCTAATACAATGAGATGATGACAAGAACTTGGTAGTCATTCTTTTCATTCTCAAGAAATAAAAGGAAAACAGAATAGTTTTCTTGTTTTCAGAAAAAATAAATTTGATAAGAGAGAAATTTCCTTGAACCGAAAAAAAAGGAAAAGAAAATTAAAAATGTTTTTCCAAAACCAAATGGTTTCCAGTTTGAAATAACCTTGAGATAGAGAAGCCAAAAAAAAAAAAATGTCTCCATCATAAACTAAAATAAAGGTTATTGACACTTAATGCTCAGTCTAAAACTAGTTTGAATCAGGTAAAGATGTTCCTTTTTTCTCTCATGTCCATTTTATCAATCATGCATCATTTTCAATCAATCTATATGAATTAATGTCTTTCCTTGAAGTCTTGGCCACAATTTATGATGTAGAAGAAGAATCATGTTATGGGCCTTCTGCTCATGTAATTGGTTCCTAGTTTTGGGTCTTTATTATAGTCCATTAATTTAGTTTTCCTTTTATTTGATTTTTCTTTTATTAGGTTTTGTAGTTATTTTTATGCAAAGCAAGGTTGTTAGAGCTGAACCGGACGACGATCCAGAGAAGCTTCCGGGTCAGGTCGAACCGGTTAAAACTATTAAAAAATATTAAATTAAAATATGAGATAATTTAGATAAAGAATGATAAATAATATGATTAAATATGAAAAAAAATAAATTTACTTTCAAATTATATTAGTTACCATTAATTAACATTTTATTTGATATACAAATTATTAATACAAATATGTCTTAAATAATTATTTATTCACACAAATATCAATTAACAATTTCTTTTATATTTAAAAATAAAAAGAAAAATAAACAAAAACTAGTTTAAAAGGCCTTGAGCTATAATTTCTTTTCGTGGCCCAAGTTACCCAAAGCCCAATTACATCTTTTCCCGAAGCCCACTTTTCCTTTTTCTTTTTTTCTATTTTACAAGTGAACCGACCGGTTCACTAAAAATGATCGGTTCAAGCAGTTCAACCTTTTTTTTATATTTTTGATCGGTTTTGACCGGTTCCATCCGGTCCAACTTAGTGCCCGACTTTTCCATCGAACCAGGACCGGACTAGGTCTCGATCGCGATTGAACCGCCCGGTCCGGTTCGATTCTAACAACATTGGTGCAAAGTGTTTAGAACCCTATAAGTAATTTCTTTGAAACCCAAACTTAATGAATGAAAATTATTCTCTAACACTTTTTAAGTGGATAACTTAACTAGCATTTAGAAGCTTTTTAACTTCAATAGATCTCCATCAAGTTATATTTTCTTCGCCATTTTATCCCCATCGGATGAGTTTTGTCAGTTCATTTTTTTCTATTGTTGCTTGCTTATTTTGTATACTATTGTAGGCCTTCACTATGTTTTTTTCCTAAGATGACAATTGGTTAAATAAAAATGTGTGCTTGATTATTACATGTCGTATTGATGTAGGAAGTTGAAGCATTAAAGTGAATGATAGTAAGAATAACTAATGAAATATGTGATATATATTTAATTACATGAGCTATCATTTGTCCTAAAAACTTCAGTAAGAAAATACTAAATTTTATACTTATACGCTTAACACTTCCCTCTTGTGTGGGATAATTTTGGTCTAACTTAGTCCACCACGTGGATCATTAAGGAAGGAAATAATCTTTTTTATTAGAGTTCCGTCGAAGCTTAAGCTCATGGTCTTTCGACCTTACTCTAATATCATATTAAATTAGATGAACTAAACATCTTTACCCAAAACTTAAGCTTTTAAGAAAAGTCTCATCATTATATGTTTATTCCTAACAGAATGTCATAGGCATCATTTGGGAAAATTTGGTACAGGCTTATAGAAAATAACAATCATACGGTTGGGTGGTCAACTCAAATTTCATATGCATTTAGTCATACTACCACCTATGCTGTTTGATAATCGTGAGCAGATAAGCAAACCATATTTTTCCGATAGCAAACTGTTTGAGGTTATGATTGGGGCTCGATTGGGGTCAAATTTGGAACTAGTAACAATGTGACAAATTATTGTCTCTTAATCACTTCGAACTATCATGAATTTTTGCATTTAACCCTAAGTTATTAAAATTTCACTTTGCACTCTTGATCTTTCAATGTTATGATACTTTACTTTCTTCGTCGTCAACCATTAAATTTTTTTGTTATTTTTTAATTTGACGAAATTGGTCTCCTCTCTCTCTCTCGTAGAGAGCTCGTCTCTATGTGAGCTCGCGTAGAGAACGCGAGCTTGCCATCTTTGTGCAAGCTCACGCAGTCGCTATCTCCTCGCGAGCTCGCGCAGAGATGGCGAGCTTGCCGTCTACACATAGAGAACTTTCTTCGTGTGAGCTCGTGCAGTAGAGATGGTGAGCTTGCGCCATAGAGACTGCGAGCTCCCCATCTCCACACGAACTCGTCTCTGTGTGAGCTCGTGTAAAGAATGCAAGCTTGCCTTCCATGTATGCTTGCACAAAGACGACAAGTTCGTCGTCCGCACATGCTCGGCGAGCTTGCTTTCTCTAGGAACTCGCCAACCACGAAAAAGATAGAGAGGATGAAGCAATTTCATCAAAAAAAAAAATAACGAAAAATTTTAAATTATCAACAACTGAGAAAGTAAAGTGTCACAGCACTGAAAAATCAGGAGTGCAAGGCGGAATTTTAATAACTTAGGGTTAAATGCAGAAATTCGTGATAGTCTGGGTTGTGTAAAAAGAAATACTACTAATATAATTATATATGTAGCCATGATGGCCAATAGCAAACTGTTCTATGAAATCGTCTATGCATGTAAACTCAACATCATAAGCATCATTTAGGAACATTGTTTATAGCAAATTAACAATCATACAGTTGCGTGATTAACTCGAATTTCATATGCATTTAGTCTTACTGCCATCTGTGCTGTTTGATAATAGTGAACAGATTAGCAAACTATATTTGGCCAATAGCAAACCCTTCCGATTTATTCTTTTGGGGGCGAGGTTGAGGTCAAGATTGTAACTAGTAACAACTTTTTTTTCTATTTTTCATATTCATTTATCTTTTTATCTATTAGTTTCTCTTTTTTAAGCCTCTTTTCAATTATCAAATGTTTTTTTTTCTCAACCTTTCAAGAACCCTTTGTTCCACCTAACACTTAACCGCCAAGATAAAATTCCATGCAAACATTGTTAATTACTTCAGATACAAACAAGGGTCTTGGAAATTGATTAAAATCATCTATGAATTCGGTCCATAAGATTAAGCCCTTCAATGGATAAGTATGACCTTACAGTAGTTTTATGTTATTCCTTTTAGAAAAAGGAACCAACAAGTCGGTTGCTGTTTTCATCCCTTACTTGGTTCCTTTTGCTGTCGATATCAACAAAGATTCGTTTTGAACATGTGCCAAACTTTGTCCTTCTTAACAATGACTTGCAACATTGAAGATTAAGAAGGATATGTTCTTTTCCTATTCAATAATAACTTTGTTGAATAAACTACTGCTACTAAGAGCCTTGTCACTCACCTTTTCTTTTTTTGATTTACAGCTCTTCGGATCTTGGAGGTTAGCAACATCACAAACACCCTTCTTTCTTTTTTTTTGTTTTTTGCTTTTGCCCTTTATTTCAGCTTATATTAAGAGTAAGGTCATATTATGTTCTTCGAAGGTGCGATCTGCCTATAGCAAGAAGGATTTTGAATGGGAAAACTTGCAGAAGTTAGCTTTCAAGGTTAGCATTATTATACTGCATATCTGCACCAAATTAGAAAGAAAATTACTAAATTGCACGTTAATTTGATATATGAATGTGCTTTCACAGATGGTGGATGACTCTAATACGAAGATTATGAGGGATTTTGTGTTGGAAACGAGTCACCTTGAAAATGGAGATGATAAATGAAGTCGGTATACACGAGATCCAACAATATACAATATATATATATATATATTATATCCATGTATAAGATTTATGCATGCGAATATATAATTTGTTCGAGTTTTTTTTTCTCGTGTGTATATACTTAGTTACATACTATTTTTTTAGTAATGTTAATAAACTTTGGCCATCGGATCTAAATGGGACCTCAGATTCTTATTTTTCGTGATAATTGATCATGTGAATTATCAGAAAGAATCCATTTTACTTAAATTATCATATAAATATATTTCACTTAAAGTATGCATGAAAGACTTTTCCCTCAAATAACATTTTAGTTTTAACTTTTAAGTTATACTTTTGTGTTAAGATTGCAAAAGAATGTAGTCGTCATGTGCATATATATATATAATATAAAATTAATTGAAAGGTGAACAACTTAAAAAATTTTTTAATATAAGTTTTATCGAAGTTTGAATTCAGAAATTTAATTTTAATATTATATTAAATTAAATATATTACCAATAATATTAAAAATTTAAACAGATAAAAATAATAATAATATCTTTGCATTTATTCACCTGAAAAACTGAACAATTATATAAAAATTGAGGATAGTGACTAGGGAGGGCTGTGGTTGGCAATTGGTGGTCTATTTTGAAAAGTCAACATTGGCTAGTTAGCTACTTTACGAGACAAAATGCTACATTGAGGAATCTGTCGTCTCTACGAGCGGGACAGATGTGGTTCAGAAAGTTACTTGAGAATAAGGAACATATGATATTATTTTGTTTTTAAAAAATAGGTCTTAGCAATGTTCTTAAGAGGAGTTTAGTATTAATGCTCTATTTGATTGATATTTTACTCACAAAATGATTCGAGGTGCCTTATTATCGTGAATACTATTTTTGTACGATAAATACTTCCAATTTTTAGCAGGAATACTTATCCCTAATTCAACCTCTAAAAATAATTAATCTACCAACCAAATAACACCTTAGTACATGATGAAGTTGAAATTTTTAACATCTTGATTCTACACAATGGCGGAGCCAAAAGGGTGCAAGGTGGTGCACTAACAATCTCTGCACTCCGTTAAGTAGTATTCTTATATCAAATAATATCAAAATCAATTGATTGTGTAGATGATTAGAGGGATTGTTGTTGCAATGAGAGGTTGCTGAATCGAATCCTTGATCTCTCTACTTTTTTTCTCATTTTTTTTTCTTTCCCCTTTACTTAGTTTATCTTTTTCATTTTTACTTCCTTAATATTTATTCTTTACTTTTATTCATATATTATCTAACATACTCTTTCATAAAATATAATTTACTTATATTATATTAATATTTATTCATTCATTAACAATATTATTTATATATACTACATTATATTTTTTTTACTTATTAGTCTATGACTACATCATATAAATCTACTTATTATTATATCATACACATTTTAAATTATGTATTTTTTATGAAAAAATATCTAAATATTATCAATTTTTTTTATTTCATTATTATTATATTCAAGTATGAATTAGTGCTATAATATTGTACCCATACTTTTAAATGTTCACACTTCTTTCTTTCTATTTTTAAGTGTTTAAAATAAAAAAAATGAAATTGATGTAAATATCTTAAATTACATTAAGCTATTCCAACAAAACATTAAAAGTTATAATTGAAAATATAAATTAATGTTCAAAATAAAAAAGTTAAATTGATTTAAATATCTTTAATTACATTAAGCTAGTCCAACAAAATATTAAAAAATATAATTCAAAATACAAATTAATATTTAAAATATTTTTTAATTTATATAAATAATTATACGAGCAATTGTGCACCCCCTCGATAAAAGTTCTGGCTCCGCCATTGATTCTACACAAGATCGTCAGAGAACGTTTATTGGAATGCAAATTCTTAAAATGAAGCCAATGAACAAAAAATTTAAAGACAAAATAAATGTTTTACTTACAAATTTATTGGTTCTAATATAGGGGCCATTTAAGAACTCCCACATCGTCTTGGATATTTTTTTCTGAGTAAGGTTAAAAGGACAATTTTGTTAATACAAAAAAGTATATTTGCACTTTAGATGGTAATTTAAAATTCAAATTTAACAGAGATGTTCAAATTATTATTGATAACAAATATAATAATATGATGGGAGTAAAATGTGACAATAATATTAACGGCAACAACAACATAAATCGTACAAATGTAATATGTTTCCAAACAATATGTCAATATGTCAGTATTTTTTACAATAATATGTTTCCAAACATTATATGTCAATATTTAAGTAGTTCAATATACCAATTTCTATTTAGCTAATTACTACGATCTTACAATTACCTTATAATATGCTTAGACTTGAGAATCATCTTTGGGTCCAAACCTGATAACTTAATCTACACCACATTTCTTTTCTGGCCGCCAATTTCCGATTAAAAAAAACGAGCTTGGTAAAAAAAATAACGAGTGTTAAAAAGATGTAAAAGAATCAAATAATTAATAGTGGAATTTGGAATTTTCTTATTCATTGAAAACGTACGTGGAACCACAATTATTTGCATGTCATTATCTCTATGTCGCCGACAAGTCACGTTATCATGTGTGTATAACCTTTTTACGTAAATGATAAATAGAGGCCATCCATCACCAGTTTCTTTTTGTTAAAGTAAATAAATGGGACGGGAAAAAAATTAATGTAACGTCTCGAAAACGTCATTTAACTAATTATTAAGTTCTCTCCAACACAGTGTTCAAATTTCTTTTTGGAGATGCTGCAAGTCTGCAACCTTGACATATATCTTGACTTCATTTTGATTATTCAACAATTGTTTAAATAAATTAAAATATAAAATAAAACAAACTTTTACTTGTGGAATCACTATATCAAATTAGTCCAATAAAAATACAAAATCCAACTACGATATTTTTCATCAATCAACTATTACAATTCAAGACTTAGGAGACTCTAGCACTATGGACTCATACCATGATAAGCATCATCATCACCATCATCATCAATGCTCTCCATCGATCAATCACATTTACTTGTAAAATTTAAATACACTAGCGGTAAAAAAATACAATCTAACCTATTTAATTTAAAGTTGATATACAAAGATTAAATGAAAAATATTTTGATTATAATTGAAATTTAAATAAAAAATTTAAAAATAAGATCAAATAAGATTGAGCTAGAAAAAAAACATAGAATAATATCACTTAATTTGAGAAATTAGGATACTTTATTTCATTGTACGTTAGATTGAAAATATGTCAAATGATGGATTTATAATTGATTATAATATGATACCTAAGGGCGATGCAATTATCTATTTTGATTTTAAATTAATTCGAGATGTTTAAATAAATTCACCCTAAATCAATATAATATTTGTCGTTGTAACTCCTAATTGTTGTGGACCAGGCAACAGAATAAAATTTATGACTTTCAAATGAGTAATTTAGCTTATAATGTTAATTGTTTTAATTTCAATTCAAAAATCAAATTTTCTACAATTAGAAGTATAAAACTGATTACATTAAATAATCAATAACCAATTTAAAAATTAATCACATAAAAAGGAAGCGTAAATAATAATAATAATGTTATAAAAGAAATAATTTATCGATATATATTCAACCTAATACATGGTTGTACAAAATGTCATAATACAATTTACTCAATAAAGTTAGAAAATTAACATCGGAAAATAGAATAAGTTCTTCCCGGACAACAAAAGAAAGAAATAAGGTTTAACTTTTTGGACGAATATGCAACACATACACAGCCAACTACTGAGTACATCAAACTTCGGACTCGTTCGAACTTGATCTTGATACTAAAAAAAATTCAAAACTTTTATCCAACACCAGACTCTTAAATAATGACACCAAGGGTCCTACTTACAAAATCGAGAGTTATACTAAGATTTAAAAATTTAAATCTATCTCAAACTCTTTACTTCAAAAAAAATTATTTTATCTCAAAGTTGACTTCATAAATTGACAAGGATATTTAAGGTGACATTTTGACTTTAAATTTTATAATTTAATTTTCATGACTCGTGACAAGAATTTCATAGACATTATCGAGATTGTGCAATCAAATATTCATATTGTCACATTCCGTGAAAGCAATTTCATAATATAAATAATGATTATCTATGATTGAAACTTTGGCAATGTTATCTTGCTCATAAAAACACTTTAACAATGTAAATAATAATTTTCAAATATATTAGTTAAAATCTAATTATGCTATATATATATATATATATATATATATATATATATATATATATATATATGTATGCATTTCTTTATTAGAATTAAGAAAAACATGAAAGTGTATTCTATTTAGTGTTTTATGTATTATACAAGTGTATATTAAGTACATACTTTCTTGGACCATTGATATAGATCTAAAATCACAATAAAGATAAAACTTCACATTATTTATTAGTTTTCCCTGCTTTTTAACAATAAATCTAAATACAAGGCATAAAATGATAAACTTGGAAAAGAAAAAAGAAAGAATATGTAATTTTAAGCATCTTCTTAATATGATATATTAGTTTATGAAATATTTATAGTTTTCATTGTATGATTGTGCAATAGCTCTTACACATTATTTTGTATTCGATAAATATAAAATTACTTTGTATAATATAATAATAATATTTTTGAACACATTTATAATATTTTGTTATTTTTATGATCCCCCTATTTGTCTCCCCTCACATTTTTATTCCAGTTTGCTCTCTGCATGTCCTAGAGATTCAACAAAGAAATCCAGGTAAATAATCAAGTGGATGATTTTTTAGGAATTACTACGACATGGAAAAGGAAATACGAGTGGTTGCACTTGAAAAATTCAATATTTTCTTAGGAATTAGCTAGGAACAAAAATGATCAGATCACAACAAGGACAAGAAAAGAGTTTTTTTTTTTGGTAGAAAAGATAAGTTTTACTGATGGTTCTAATGGATGAGAGGAAGTTAATATAATTTAAAAAGTAATACATCTATATATAAATAGTCCAATGCGGATAACTTACAGTGCGTCCAATTATTTAACAAATATATTTTTTTAGCAAAATAGACGGTTAATTCTTAATATCCAAAAATTCCTTCGAATAAGCTACTTAATTTTTGAATACTTTACGCTCTCAATTCGAATTATAGTTCTATACACATAATTGAGCAAAGCTCTTACATGTTCTTTTGTATTTAATGAAATATAAAAAGATATTTTTATAATACAATAGTAATTTTGTGAACACATATTAAATATTATTTTGCCTTAATATTCATCAAATTATATTTGTTTCCCTCACCTTTCTATTCATGTTTCCTCGTTCCATGTTCAACAAAGAAATCCAATGTATCGTTAGCACGACATGAAGAGGGAAAAACAAGTGGGTTGCCCTTTGAAAATTCAGTATTAAGAATTAGCTAAGGAACAAAAATGATCAAATGGCAACAATGGATAACAGACGACGGACAAATGGGGGCTATTTGATGGTCTATGGACAAGAGAAAATTAATAATAGAGCTCATGAAAGCATCTATAAATGGTCCAATACGCCGGGAATCAGTACGGATTACTGTAGGAGAGAATAGTTCAAGAATATCCAATTATTTAACGAATATTTATTATTTTTTAAAATATTTAACAAATAGCTCGGAATTAGCTAGGATTTTTAGCACAATAGACAGTTATATATTGAAAACTTCCTTCGCATTTTAGCAGTAGTATTAATAGGATAACCCCAATTATGAATAGAGTAAATTACACATAGAATCATTTAACTTTCATTATTCTCAAAATTATTATTGAATTTCACTTTTCAACCATATTATGGAACTTGAAAATTTTTATGCGTCAATTTCTAAATTAAATACTTATGTGGATGACACGTATACATTTTTTCTCTCCATCAAATCATTAATCCTTTCTACATGACAAAAATATATAATAAAATAATAAAACTTAGAAAAATAAATAATAAATCATTAATCCTTTCTACATGACAAAAATATCTCTGCGCATGCCAAAAGAGGAGGCGGCGATGACCCTCCTCATTTCCATAGCAAGGAGAGAGGGAGTTACGAAGAGAGAGAATGGAGAGGGAGGGAGAGAGGGGCCGCCCCCTTCCTCCGCAGGCTTTTTTTTTTTTTAGATTTTTTTTATTAATTTATTTTGTAACGTAGAAGAGAGTATTAGTATGTGTGATAGAAATATATATGTTGAGAAGAGAAATTCGGCGTGATAGCCATATAGAAAAGTAAATTTAAAAAATTACTGGTAGTCAATATCAAAGATTTTATAAATTTAATGATCATTTTGTTATAAATTAAATTTAGTTACCATATTGATATAATGAGTAAAGTTGAGCATTTGTTTGTATAATTTATTCATTATAAATCAGTTGGTTCTCATATGGATTAACTTTTACTGTTATACATTTTTGCTACCGTTCCGGCCCTGAAAAAAAGGACCTTTTACTGCTTTACAGATATTAGTCTCTTGAACATTAGTCTTTGGGCAATCCACACCAAAACATTGATAAAATATATGTATAACCCCTATATTAAATAATTCAAACAAAATTAATTTTTACTTTCCCATCGTTATATCCCTTTCTCTAAGGATATGCCAATTCCTAAGCAACATTAACATTCTCATCTTGTGATTTTTGTTTTGGGCACATTTAGACGTCTTTTACGTTTTTTTAAGAATTATTTAAAAATATATTTTGGAAAAAAATGCAACGAACAAATAGAGGTCGAGTTTGAGCAAAATCGAAAATTTTGAACTATATCCTTTGTTGTGCAACCTCATAATTTTGAGAATAAATTATGAAGTCCATAATTATTTAAGGCATTCTTTTTTTTTCATTTAGGATTGGATATATATTGGTTAATTGATCTTGATCGAGTGTATGTCCGGAATGTAAGTGGACAAGAGAATTTATAGAGTGCATACAATCCAAAAGACAAATTGAACCTTTTTTTCCTGACTTTTTCCATGCTTGAATAAACAAAAATTAAATGTCATATTTGACGTTCGCATAATGCTAATTTGAATACATAGAGGAAAGTCTTTAAAATTTTTTGAGGTATCTATATTTCACAGACATATTTTTATCAAGATTGCAAAAAATCTCAATCATTCAAGTAGGATGTGATTGACTTTACAGCTAGAGAAAAATAAAAACATTGACCTGTAATTAAACTATGCACATGCTTATGTCTCCTAAAATGATAAAAAGAAAAGAAGACACTAATATATTTTATAAATAAATATTTTTTTCACTATTTAGCATGTGTTTCGATTGAACGTTGCCCTAGCTATTCTTCTCAAATCACGTTCCTTGAGGCTAGAACCATTATAACTAAAAATGATACATCCTCCTAATTCATCTTCCTAACATTCAGATATTTTAATCACCTTAAGAAATTCTTAAAATTACCATGTGTACAATTGTGAGAGATTAGAAGAATTTTCAGGAAGATGGTTAGGAAGATCTAACATTACTCATTTCATAAAAATCTTTTCATTTTTTAATAATTTTGAAGTCCTATTTCTGTGATTTTTTTTTCGAAGTTTCAACTATTGTAAGTTGAATGAAGACTTTGATTCCAATTCTAATCACGTCTCACTTTTTTTTAATTATTTTGTCATTGGAGTATTTGTGTGTTAACTTTAATGTGCCTACCCAATTTCAGAAATTATTTTTGACATTTTGAAGTTCAATATTCTTTCAAATTTTAAATTAATATGAGTTAAATGAAGACTTTGATTAGGGGTGTTCATCGGATCGGATTGATATGATGAGCTTGACGATCCGAACCAATCCGATCACAATTAAATCGGATCAGATCGTTGGCCGGATCGAACTCAAACCGACCCGATCATAATCCGATCACCAACGGATCAGATACGAGTTTTAATTTTTTGAACCAGATCAATCCGATGACCCAAACTTTTATATATTTTTTATTAAATTTAAACTAATTTATTCTTAGTAAGAATTTTATATTACTTTAAAATTAAACTATATTAAAAATATATATTTTATATCCTTTAAAATTATTATAAACCATTAAAAAATATGTTTCTTTTCTTTTTAAAATATAATTAATGTTAAGTATTATAAAAATATAATTAAAATATATGAAAAAATTCAATCGGGTAAATCGATTACCCGACTCGATCCAATATGATCTAATGAAGATCAGGTTGAATCGAATTCGACGATTAATTTGTCATCAACTCGACCCAACCTGAATAGAATCAACCAGGTTGGATCGGATTTGAGTTCGGGTCGGATCAAACCCGACCTGTGAACACCCCTAATTTTGATAGAGTGGTTCAAATTAGGAAAATATCACACTTTCTTTTGAAAAATTTAATCCTTTTGCTGCATATGTGTCATTTGTTTCTTGTCTATATATGTTATTTCTATGTATATACATACATACATACATACATACATACATACATACATACATATACATATATATATATATATATATATATATAATTTCATGACTTTGCATGCCGTCAAATAAATCTTCAAACAACTTGTCACCTTACAAACAAAAATATCCAATCTTCAAAAAGATTGGAGTTTATTGTTTGGGACACCAAGTACTGAGACGCTTTTTCTAGCGTCGGTGAATTTGTTAAGGACGCAATATATATGTCTCTAATGAAGTAAATATGCGTCCTTAAATGATCATTTTGTTGTAGTGCACATGACCTAGGTTGGAGATCGAACACGACACTCGACGTGTTCCTCATCAGATGGAGTTTATTGTTAATATGAAGCCAAAAAAGGAACACGATCCGTGTCTTTCCTAGACACAGCTCATGTTCACGACTCGACCTTGCACGTGTGTTGAGAAAATCAAACTTTGGAGAACATGACCCATGTTCATACTAAACACAACTTGTGTCGGTTATACAACTGACATGTTGATCTTAATCCCTGGATGATGATTACTTTTCTCTATTAGGTTAAGAACTAATATATGGACAAGATAAGATTAATCATATTCATTAAATTATTGATGAAGTCACCATCGATTGAAAGTTTGGGATCAACAATGTTATTAAAGATGGAGACTAGTAGAATAATTGCTACCTAATTTCTATTGCTTGGCTTTCTTTCCACCCTGTAACGAAAGGATTTCTCGAGCATCCATATCGATCATGGTTGTGCACCCCCACTGACCTATTGGCTAACCTCCTAAGCATCTCAAAGTCACAACAAAGCAATCATTAAAGTCACATCAAAAGCACTAATGTAATAAATCAAAGATAAGATAATCACTTGGACTAATACTGCATTGATCATAAACATTGCATAAGAATGATTGATGATGATTGATGAAAGTAAAGATGATGATAAATTAATGATGAAAGATTGATGATATGAGAATAATTTTATTTTTGACTATCTTTACGATATTGCCATAGCTTATTTCTCATGTTTTATTTGTTATGAAAATTGTTATCTTTATGCCTTACATATTGACCGTTATAGTTTACGGGAGAATTGCCTCCTCTGCTTGATCCTGCAGATGAGGATCTGCAGTGACATGATAGTTGGTTGCGAATGCGATGACTAATGTTCGTGATGGTTACTGCTTACACATGAATAATGATCCTAGGCTTAAGTGTCTCTTTTAGTTTCTCCTATTGAGTTGTATTAGTTTTATTCAAGTACATTGAAACCATACAGATGTTTTATGATTTTCGCACTTTTATTTTATGAAAGGAGTTTTTAATTTTTTATTTATTTTGCATTATGTTGACTGACTAAATAGTCGATAAAGTTAAAGCATAGATCGTCGTAGTATCTTCATGATGATATTTTGTCATGTGACGAGAGTATACTTAGGAGTTACATCAAGGTCTTGACATGAAAATATATCTCCCAAAATTATTGGAAGAACCCATTCCCAGTTTTTTTTTAAGCAAAAATAATAATCAAATAAAGAACAAAAATATACCATACTTATGACATGTTACCACGTGACCATGAAAAATCCAACCTTGCTCGGAGAATATTTGGTGCTAGATATTAATCACAGTACTCGACTAGCATTTTGCCATATGTGTTGGGAGTATGACATCAGTATATTTATATTTTTAATATTTATTTTCATAAAAATGTTTACAAAAATGTTCTCGAGACAAGTTTATATAAGACTATAGAGGACAGGGGGGGGGGTCTTTCTCAACTTTTCGATATATAAAATATATGTATACATATATAATAGTAGTTATAGTCAATAAATAAAAAAAATACTAATAAAATTTTATAATTATTTAACTGGCATAGTGAATAGATGGTTTTGACTAACATTTAAGGGTCTAGAGTTCAAATCTTGATTCCTCCCGTTATTTTTATAATTTATTATTATATATTTTGACCCTCTAATTTTTTTGTCCCTTTTATCTTTTCTTTTTGGGTCCGTCCCGATAGAAAAGTTTTCTATTTGATTGTAGAATAAGAAACAAAATAAAAACTCATTTTGTCTTATTTTTCTTAATAGATAATTTACCCAGAAATGACGAATTGGGTGTCATCAATAAAAAGAGCTATTTGTATAATTAATAAAACAATATTCTTAATAGTATCTTTTTCAGAGAGAGATTTCAATTGTTAGCAGGAATTGCTTATCCTTGATTCAATCTAAAAAATAATTAATCCGCTAGAATAAATACTCTTATCCTTTAAATAGTTATCCCAACACTTAAAGAGTAGAGGATCTTGATATTACACCATGTTAAGATTTTTAACATCTAGATTCTACATAAAATCGTAATGGAGTTAATATCGAGCTAACGTCTTTTGGAGTGATAGCAACACGATGAAAAATATTTTAAAAGATAGATAAATGTTGTTCTTACAAATTTATTGGTCTTGAATCTATATGTATTTGATGATTATTCTAAGGTTTAGGTTAAAAGGATAATATTCCATTTTAGATGGTAATTTTAAAATTTGAATTTCAAATATTTTAAAATTATATACATGATTGGCCTATAATCTTAAATAAAATATCTAGTATCTTTTACCGGCTATCAAACACATCTATATTTAAATAGATTATTTGTCGTAACTCTATTAAGCCAGAATACGAAAAATAATAATGATAAAAAGTAGATTATATATCAGTTAAACTGTTATAAATATTATTAATTACTATGAAACATACACTTTAATGTCATTTAATAATTATATTTATCGTACAAATCATCAAATATCATATATGATTGTATAATCTTAAGATAAAACTTAAGACGCTATTGTGATCATACAATTGCCTCATAGTAAGGTTAGACTTGAGAATCATCTTGAGATCTAGACCTGACAACTTAATTTTCACCACGTTTCTTTTTCTTTCCTCCTAATATTTTTTCCGATTAGAAAGAAAAAAAACATGAGCTCAGTAAAAAGAAATTAATAATGAGTGCTACAAAGATGTAAAAGAATGGAGTTCGGCATCTCCCTATTCATTGAAAATGTAAATGGAACTACCATTCATTATTTTCACAACAGAACGTACAAAATCCATTCATTATTGAATACAATGATAATTTCGATATTCGAGTTTGAAAATATTAATTATTTTTATTTTAAATTTCGCTGTCCGATCAAATAATCGTCATCTGCTTAATTTTTTTGGTCTACTCGTATATTTTTACCAAGCTTGTGAAATAGTACTACGAGTGTAGATGAGGTATTTACTTGAAGTAATTAGCACACGAGACATTTTTACTAATAACTTTAATTACGACGTTTCAATGAACATATCGTAGACCGTGCATTAATACTTTTTGTCTTAAACATGTTGATGCTGTTATATATTGAACATGGGCCCCATACATGCACGTGTGAGGTTTCTCTTCATGCATCTCTCGCTGATTATAGATGGGGTAGTCTCCTTCAAATAAATAAATGATATAAATTAATTAGTTAATATGCGACTATGGAATATGTATTTATTAGAAGAAATTTATAGCGTATAATGTTCTATATATTACGTAAATTTCATATACTTTTTCAGCCCTACGTTTATAGATCTAGAATCACATAAAAATCACTTCACATTTATTTATTAGTTGTAAATGTGTTTTAAAAAGAAATCTAATATATAAGGAATAAAATGATAAACTTGGAAAATAAAAGAAAAGAAAAGAATAAAGGAATATTGATTTGCATCTTTTTCATCTGATATATTAAATTATCAAATATTTATAGTTTTCTTTGTGATAATTGGGCAATAGCTCTTACACATTATTTGTATTTTATGAATACAGAATATTATTATAATATAATGTTAATTTGAACACCAGTCTCCTCTGCATTTTTTCCTGGAGATTAAACGAAGAAATTTCCACATGATCGTTAACACGGCATGGAAAAGGAAAAATAAGTGGTTGCCCTTGAAAAAAAATAATATTTTTTTAGGAATTAGCTAGAAACAAAAAATGATTAGATGACAACAAGGATTACAGAAGAAGTTTTTGGTGTACAGGACGAAATGGAGCCATCATGATTAATGGTTTATGGAATTATTATGGAGGGAAGAAAATCAATACAGTTAAAAAAAGTACAACAACTATGTGAGGTCCATTGGAAGCTCCATGAGGGTATGCACATCAAATTAATGATTGAAGAACAACCAATTATTTAACAAATATTTTTTTAGAAAAATATAATTGAAACTGATGTGATATAGCATGGGATTTTAGCAAAATAGACAGTTGAAAATTTGAAGCCTCCATTGCATTAAGTATCAATAGCATTACTAGGATAAGGTCAGTTGCTAATTTTAAAAATACAATTGAAAGAAAAATTAACCTTTAATGTTTTGTATTAAGATTAATATTCGAATGTTATTAATCCTAAATACTGCTTCTTGGGGCAATCCAAACAAAAGTATATGATGTGTGCATAAATTTTAGAAATATGAAAAATTAATATGGTATCAAAATTAGAGATATTGAGTTCAAATTTCTTCGTTGCTCTTATTAAAAAATATCTTTTTTAATTATTCACATTTTGATCTTTAAATTAAATTAAAATTATCAGGGACTCATATGTAAAAGAGAAGTATTAAAAATATAAATATAGAAATATGCTCTTCCTATCAACTTAAGCTTTTTAAACTTATTAATAATATATTTAATTTAACATCTAAGATAGTCAAATTAAATTACTAATTTGATAATTTGAAATCTACGATTAATCTATTTATTTTTTTTATTTTTTTCAATCATAGATCTCAAATTTAATAATTTAGTAAAAAGGGTACTTAATGTACTCAAATGTGTCATCATTAAATTCATTACAAATAGAACACATGTAAATACTATGGAAATCAAAATAAGATTAACATCGATGTGCTATTTTGACATAAAAACGAGAGTATATTAATGATATATTATTACAAATTTGTATTAATTAATACATATATTATTTAATAGTTATATCTACATTTAATACTAAATCTATAAACAAATTCTCAAGTTCGAAAGGTGGAAAGAGAATAAAATTTCCTTTTTGAGTCCGGCAATCCACTCCTCCATCCTGTCATCTCATTTCACATCGACAAACTTTCCTGTGCTAGATGTTGTGTCATGTAGTGCTGACCTACTGTTTTTTTTTCCTTTCGAAATTTAATGTCATTACCATATTTTTATATCCAACGAAAAATTGTTGTTGCTCATAATGTCATGAACCTGATAACGAGGACGAAGACTACTCTTCTTAATATCTGCTGGAATTTTAATATTCAAAATTATTACTTAATTAATTCGACATCGAGATAACAAACATAATAATATTTTTTTAATTAAATTAATGATTTTAAAAATTAAATTTGAAGCTAATAATTTTTGTCATTTCTAAAACACACCCTATTAATATATATCAACTGAACTTGATTTAGTATACACACTATTCTGATAGCACGTTACACATGTATTATTAAACTTGATCTAGTATAGGCACTATTCTGATAGCACGTTACACATGCATTATTGTTTATATTCAATTACTATCTATACAGTAAGATGTCCATCTGACGGAGTTAGATCCGAAAATTGGGAGAGGTCAAATATACAAAGCTTAAAATGATTAAATTTGATGGCAAAGTGTCGATTTTTTTCGAATATATTTGTAATTTTTTTATATATCATTATCTTAGTCATATCATATAAATTACTTTTTAAACGGTGATACATAATTTTTTGTTTTATTTTATGTGATTTGTTTACTTTGAATTATTGGTTCTATATATATATATATATATATATA
>LTAE01003179.1:12382-25290 GCA_001647135.1 Pontederia paniculata
TACAGGTAACTAGTGGATGATGATGCTGGTGATCATGGACTTGCTGGTGATGGTGTTCTAGTTGCACATGGAGTTCGAGTCTTAGTTTTTCTATCATTGAGTTGTAATAAGCTCTCAGACTATAGCAGAACAGTTATTTTATGTTGGGTCCAGATTATGTTATTTGCTTAAGTCTTCCGCACTTTATCGTTGAACCTTTTCATTAATTAGTAAAGTCTTCCGCAAAAGAATTTTTATTTTAATTGACTTGTCAATATAGTCTTGTTATTGGTCAAAGATAGTATAGACGTGGCACTCCCTGCTCCATGTTTTGTCATCTGGCAGGGTGTGGGTTTGGGGGTGTTACAAACACACCATGCATACATAGCAATCGAAATGTTGTTGTGAGAGTTACACCACAATGATAAGTTCTAATAACATAGGTGTCAAACTGTCCAAGTATAATCCGTGAAAGCATAAACAAAAAAAAATATGAAATTTAAGTGATACATTTATGTAATATAAAAATAAATATGTGAAATTCATAGCCTTCAAAAATTAGAATGGCAATTGAAAGAACATGTAATAAAATTATTAAAAACAATTCTTGAAAGCATAAACAAAGAAAAATTGTGAGATTTAAGTGATGCATTTCTTTAATATAAAAATAAATATCTACATGCAGAAGATGAAATTCATTGTTAAGAGTTATAAAATATACATAATATATTGTGCTAACATCAAACTCTGTAAAGGTATATTTGAAAATTGAGAAGAGGGAAAAAAATAATGGGTGAAAAAATATTAATTATGTTTGGATAAAAAATAAAAATGACGGTGTTTAAGTAATTTAATAAAAATTAAAATGTTTATTTTTTCTTCTTCTTTTTCTCCTCTTAAATCTTAATTTAAACATAGGAAAAAAAGTTTCTTCCCTTCCCATCTCCCTCCTTGAAAGTGATAGTTAAAAATTAATCACAAATATATTATACTTATGTAAGAACCCAAGGTAAGTCATGAGTTTATAAGTGATCATTATCTTCACTATTCAAGACACATTTTAAATTTGTGTGGGCTATGAGCAACGAGGAAGGACTGATGATGATAAGGATTGTTCAATGAGGACGGAGAGGCGACGATGTGCATTTGTAGATGTGATCAATATCGGCCCAAAAATTTGGAAAATATTTAGACCAATTTTAAATCGAGATAGTATTTAAAAAAATAAAAAATCCGAGACAAAATTCAAAAATCTGAACTTACACCAAGATAGTATTTAAAAAATCTAGACCTCACGATCTTGATCCATTTTATAATATATACATACATATACATTATTTTTTTTTCTGTTATTTTATTATAAATCAATTTAAGTCGTATTATTTTGTTTCCAAAAAATAGTTTATAACTAAAGAAATTGGTACCAACTATATCCTCTTTCATTTTGCATATATTAGTTGGCAAAAACTGACCCCTTATATGAGCCATCTTTATGCATTTTCTGACTCGATCTCTGATGATTCAGCAGGTCCCAGCCTCACATTGATAAGGAGCAGATCAGCAGAGCCACAAAATTGATATTGTCTCTTCAGTTCTGTCAGTCAATACAGCCTCATCAATTTCTTATCCATTATGCATTAACTAATGTGATTTCTCCTTAAGGTGGCAACAACCAAATTGTCACCATCCTCCATCAATTTACTTTCTTCGTGCAAAGTAGTACTTCAGTATTTAGTGCTTCTGCAGGTTCTGCCTGCTCTTTTTGCATAATGGTTGCAAAGGTTTCATTCACATTGGCATGTATGCATTCCTCAGTTATACTGAATTATCGGATTCAATTGTTAGTGAGTTGAAGTTCCAATAAGAAACCATATGATCCAGTTATATCCTGCAACAAAAGTGTTATGTTATAGGATTGAGGGTCATAGTAAAATCTAAAAGATATTTTTCATGCTCCCTCCTCCCAAGTTAAATTAGCTAGAACCTATAAATTTTTGGATAGCAAACTTATGTTATCTTTTTCTACAATTGCACACTCACAGATGTAAAGATGCAGCATATATTCATTTAGTCATTTATATATACACGATTTTTATCACATAGCAAGCAGAGCAAAAAGCGAATAAACTTGTAAACATACCATTAAGCAAATGTATTGCTGGAAATGAAATACTTGCTTAAATCCCTTCCGGAAAAACATAGCCAAATTTTCCATACCAAAGGTTTCAGGACACAATTTGCAACAAAAAGAACAGCAAATTGGATCAGATTAAAACAGGAAAGACAGTTTCTAAATGTATTGACATGTAACTTCAACGATTACTTTTGTTTATGATTGCCACAAAAAACCCAGCTGTCTTTCCATCGAGGATGAAAACAAATGAGAATTTGATCTCTATACAATATAAACGTGTTACAGCGCAGAATAGAAATTTTCACCTGAAGTTGTACACAAAAAAACTCATCATAGATAACGAAATCACTATCGTATCGGATAAAGAATGAGAAAAATATTGTTTCGCACAATTAAATCCTAGGGTATTATCTGTACATGCGCACAGCTAGCAGCTGAGATCTATTTACTTTTTTCTGACTAGTTGATTGCCGTTAGTGGAACTCTTGAATCTCGCAGAGCCTGCAGTTGAATTTCATATGTCCCTGAGAGATGCTTAAGGTCACCATTTACTTGCTTAGAAGCAGACTTTGCCTCGCGGAATGATTTGAGCAGTTCTTCAAAAGCAGGAGTTCTTAGCTCCTCTATAGATGTGACACTTGGGAGATTTATAGATCGCTTCCTTGGGGTTGAACATGATGGTACATCCACCTGGACAAGTCACATACAAGTTGAATCAATGATCGTGGCAACAAAAACCAGGTCCTCAACCAATGGATTCAAACAACATCCTAAATGTATATACTTACCACATATTCTTCTACGAGGCACTTTCCTGCATTTCCAGTAACTTCAACTATCTTATGATAGTGTGCGCTCCTTAATTCTCTCAGCTCACCACGGCATGGAACAAGCATGCAATCCATGTTAGCACAAGCATCATGGTCAAGCTTCAGAGAACCTGGTAATTGTACATGCTTCTTGTCACTTGCAAGCTTGTTGACACCACCAGAAGAACAAAGATATGAAGAGGTCAGTAGAACTTACCCTCAATTGAGGACACAAGGTCTTTGTTTGCCATATCAACATTGTCAAGGGTCATTGTTGCCGCAGTCGACAACTTAGAACGCAATAGCTCATTAGTGTCCATACCAATCCTGTAAAAAATTTAGAGCATAGCAGACATGAAAACTGAGTTATCCAACAAGGATATTAGGTGGGCCCTTCCAAACTCATTGGTCTCTCTTTACCTGACTATGGAGTCTACAGCTGCAACATTTCCTTTACCAAGGTTTAACAGTGAATTATGAGCATCTTGCCACTGCTGAGAACCTGTTTTTGCCTTTGCCATGCTGCAATGCAAATATAACCTTAGTAATGGTGTTGAGCTTACAACATAAGGTTATTATTACAGCATTTGATCACACAATCAAACTGCTAAAACAATGTGATTCCTTACCAAGATTTCAAACCCTACACACAATCAAACTGCTAAAATAATGTGATTCCTTACCAAGCTTTCAAACCCTCATGCAGGCAAAGTTTGCCATTATCAACTGCTACAGCATCCTCATGATAGTGTGCTTCACTTTCGTCCATGTAAGTTTTCCATTGGTCTCTTACAGAAGAAGTAAAGTCACGAGCAATTGACATTTCCTTTTCAACACTGTGTGATCTATCAGCAGCACTTATACGGAGGCTATCAACAGCAGTTTGAACCTGAACATGAAGCACAGAACTTAAATCGCTGATGATTACCACATGACAATATTTGAAAGTCTTGCAATTGCTAAGCATGTAGTGAACCCCATGCCAAAACAGATGAATACTTACTGGATGGTGCAATTTTAAAGTGACTCTCCTATATAATCATTTTCATTTTGTATACAGGATGAGAAACCAAAAAAGAAACTTTGTTTTACATTGTCCATCCAAATCGTGAGAACTACTATGAAATCTAGCACTGCTGCAACTCTAACTTTCTGTTGGGAAATTTGAAAGTGATTCCCCTATACTAATCATTTTCATTTTATATCCAGACAAAAAGCCAACAACTTGCTTTAGAATCAAAATTGTGGGAACTACAGTCAAATCTAGCACTTCTTTTGTACATTATCTAACCACATGTTGCAGATTAGTGAACCGTCCATTCTTCCGAGAAATGATAGTTTGAATTATTTGTTATATATTGTGACAAACAATATTAATGGAATATGCAAAATTGACTATTTTTTTAATAAAATCTCCAAATGTGCTCCATACCAGCTGCTTCTTCCGGGCACTTGAACTTGCCAACATTTCTGCAACTTTATCTAGCAGTTGTTTTTCTTCATTTGCGGCACATTCCTGCAAGCGTGGGCATTATATTGAAATACCATATGGCACAATTCGATTATTCTGGACATTCCCGAGAAGTTGAAGAACATACCTCAAACTTTTGCTCAAGTTCATAAAGTTGTTGATTTTGCACTCTTTGAGATTCTTCCAGAATCATGCTTAATTTGGAAGCATGAACGTCTAGCGTACAGAAAAAATTCGTTGAAATATTGGAAATAGATCTTGATGCTTCTACAGCTCTCAGATGTCCCTACAGGAAAAGAAAATAGGAATCCAAATATTTCAGAGAAAACGAAAGATAGAAGTATGGAACTCAAATATGCAGTCTTGTTTGTAAAAGCTCACATCATGTTGCTTCTTGGCAAATGCAGCTAATTTTTCCTGTTGTTCCGTAATGCTAACTTGAAGTTCATTCAGCAAATTATCAGCCTCCAAAGCAATTCCCTTGAAGCACTACATCAGCAGGAAACAATCGTTAGTCAAATAGAAAAAAAAATATCAAAAAGGTCTAGATAGAGACAGGGACTAACATCTTCAAGAGCAGAGGAGTGCAATGATATTTGGGAATTTAATTTTTCAAAAGTAGACTGAGAATTGTTGTTGAGCTCGCCCGCTAAATCATCCAAAGCTTTGATGCCAGAACTGTACATGGTTTTGAGTTTCTCAACATGCCCTTTGAGTTCGCCAGCAGCCTGTGTTCCAAAATATTAAATTACAATGGGTTGAATTTTGTATTCAACACCAGAGATAGCCTTGAGAAAGTACGTGGAGGAACCATTATATATGTACCTCGGCTTTTGTAGAGACGAATGATTGCATATCTTCTTCCATTTCTTTCAGTTGGGTCTCTTGTTGCATCACAGAAGCTGAGACACTTTTATGTAAGTTGTCCAACTGCTGATTAAGTTGACTCTGGAAGTTTTGGACGAGTATTTTATTGCTATCTTCTATTTTATCTTTACGCTCTGCACAAAAGTTATGAAAATGGTATCATACATATAGAAAATTAAGATCAGAATGTGCACATAACAGGAAAAGGAGAAAAGAACCAACCTATTTTAGAAAACAAGCCATTAACATCTGCAGCTGCATTTTCTAACTCGGTCCGAAGTTCATATGCACGCTCAACAAGTGACTTCTCTGTTAAGATAAATGCAAGGAAAGTTGTCACTAGGAAAACAAATTTCTGGAAGTATATGTTCCACATTGTAGGGTAACTGGTATCTCTTTTAGCCAATCTCAACACAGCTTCACCAGAATGAAAATCAGTGTGTTGAGGAAGCTATGCGAACTGATCTAATCAATTAGGCTCATAGATGGAACATTTGAGCAGAAGATGAACAGCAGATCAGTCTAATGTGCTAGTAACAATGCAGGTTCTTGAAAGACATAAATACTCATGCTCACTCGTATTGTATTATTCTCAAGTCAAAGAAGAAAACACAAGCACACAAGTCTCACCTGACTTGAGGAGATTGAATATCAAAAATTCCTTCTCTTTTATGGTCACGTTCGCTTGTTTATATCTTTCTTCTAAGTCAAAAAGTGCATGCTCAGTATCCTCTAACTTTTTCTGGAGAAAGTTCATAAAATATCAATGAGAATAACATCCTACGAGAATTTGAGTTGTTTCTGAGAAGATGGGGAGCACTTTACCTGAGTTATTTCCAGTTTGTCACTTAACTCTGCACTTAGCAACTGCTGAGACTGATATAGCTCTTGAAGCGCATTCAGTTGCTGGTCAAATGATAAACAACAAACGTCATACCCATGCTAACAGAATTCAAATACAGTATCCAAGAATAATTGGACAGCGCACCTTATCCTTTGAATCCAAATCAAGTTCCAAACGTTCTATCTTCTCCGACATAGCCTATGTAAGACATTATTTTGCAAAATTTATATAAGAACATAATAAGATTTAATCAAATTCGATGTTGAGTCAAAATAAAAAAACACCACCTTCTTCTCAGCTTCTTCAAGCAGATATCGATCCCTTGGAATGTAAATTCCATTCTTCTCTCTTGCAGCAAATACCTCTGTAACATTAGAATATGTCACACTACTGTGTCAAAGAGTAATGTTTTGTAGCCTCCTTATTAGTGAAAGGAACTCTGTAGACAATGATAACTGCCATAGTATTTGTTACATGAATGCATTCATCAAATAAGCAAAGATCTCCAATTATACTTCAAAAACCAGAAATATTTACAAACATTTCGAGCAGATGCTTGAAAATTTGCGGTTATAAATGAAACCACTGAAAATATGAAACATCTAAAATTTTCTGACATGCAATAAGCTTCAATCTAAGTATCATATGATGCATTGTCAAAGCATGATATGTTTTCTACTTTGTATGCATACTCTTCAACATTAACAAAAAAAAAAAGAGGTTTACACAAAGAAAATAGAGTGAAAATAGAAAAGAATGAAGATCCATAGCCAAACCTTGTTTAAGGCGATCAATTTCTGCATATAGATCTTTTATCACTGCAGATTTCATCATCTTTTGATTGACCTGTAATAAAGAGGTAATTTTTTTCAAGAAGACAAGGAGGAAATAATTAGGTCTCTACGAGGCTGCTTTCATTAGCAAACAACAACTGAAGGAAGCAGCTCCTACCTCGGGCTTATTCTTTATATTCTTTGCACGGTGAGCATAATCCAACGTGCTCAGGGTCTCTTCCAAACAATGTATGGAAGGTGATATTGTGGCAATAATGCATGTCTTCGTCTTGCCTCCAAGAGAATCCCTTAGTAGTCTGGTCAACTTGCTGTCTCTGAAACCAAATGACAAGCCTATCATTCTGTCTTCAAAGATCTGTTTAAAGAGTGAAAAGAGAAACTGATTGAAGTGACCAGGATCACCTGTATGGAACATGACCAGAGTGTTCAACAAGAGCATTAATAACACGGCCAAGTGTCAACAAACTTTTATTTATCTCGCCTGCTTCCCTTGCTCTTCCCTGCAGTGATTAATCTTGTCATGGGTCACTCCCGTTTGTGCAAACTAAGAATGTTGATATGTCGCAAAATAAAGAAGTTGATTGCAGTGATATGGAGAAAATGAGTTCTGTTTATGTTCCTACTAAATGAAACCTGAAACGTGAAGACGAAATATAAACTTACATCTCTAGCACCAGAGCGTGAAATATTTTCTGAACCAGCAAGATCCACAAGATTAAGCTTCCCACACTTAATCATCTCTTCTCCCTCTGGAGTAACTTCTTTAATGTGAATGGTAATAGAAAAAATGGAGTGAGAACGACTGCTTTGCTTGTTGAGTAGAGTCTCAGCAGTTCGTCTTTTCGCAGAACCTTTATCCAAGATTTTGTAGATTTCACCAGCTGTATACACTACCTCCTCCTCCAGTCCTCTGACAAAGACACCACCCTTACCATCTTCCATAAGGGCTATAGGCTTCTTGGACTTCTCATCAGAGAATTTAGTTTCGTCAGGGGCCAAAAGATCTGTTATCTCTTCGTTGTATAGCTCAAGAAATGTGACCTTCATGCTGTACTCCGCACATTGAGCCTCTAGTATGTCAAAGATTTGCCGAACTGATCTAGGGATAACTCCAGCATCAGCTGGAAATTCTCCATTCTTCAAAAGATACATCCAAAACTTTAGAAACTAAAGCATTTGACCACTTTCATTTTATACACATTTGAAAACAGAAAGTACCTTGGTCTTCCTTCCTCCTCCTCCTTCCATGGTGTATGTTTTGCCTGTACCTGTCTGTCCATAGGCAAAGATTGTGCAGTTATATCCCTCGAGGACCTCATTTACGATGGGGGAAACAGCTTGATCAAACAATTCCTTTTGCTTGGATGTCGGACCAAACACCTACAAACAATAGTCGGTAAATCAGCATCTTAGACATACATTGGCGTAACAACTGAAGATGGAGGTCTAGATACCTTGTCAAAGGCGAAGGTCCTGTCAATTTGCTTGTTGGCAATATTCTGAACAGCAGAAACTTCTCGCCGGTACTCATTGCAGGATATGACCACTGGCGTGTTCACCCTCATCTCATCATCGCTCAACGGCCTGTGAGTCAATCAAAATCTCTAAACCGAAGAGAAAGTTGCAATCTTTCACACTATAATCAACAGACGATCATGTAAATTTTCCTACCTGCATCTCAAGATGACTTGAACATTGACCCCCTTCTCCTTATCAAATTTATTGCTGGAGCTCCCAATCCCCTCAATAGAGCGGAGCTCTCTCGCGGACTTGTCAGTAGACCTTGGTGTCTGCGAGGGCGAAACCGGGATCATTCCCCCTCTCCTCTGCGAGTTATCCATCGTCCCGCCAAAAAAAAAGGCAAACCTGCTGGCAATTCACATCCCAAAACGCGAGTCATCATAATCCCTTCACAAATTTCCCAAAACAAAATAAATCCTTGGCATTTCGCAAATCTCCATAATGACAGTCGTAAAATCATCTGTCTTTTCTCAAACGGCAGCTAAGATCCAAACTCACCAGCTAAACAAATGAAAAAAAAAGCACCACGAAGATACGATTTCTGCCTCAAAAACCCAACTTTTACATCAGAAAACGCACGAATCGAACCAAAAAAACGAAACACGAACACGCATCGCAGATTGCACCAGGAATCACAAGAATGGAGAAGGAGGAGGAATGCCAACCTCCAAATGCTACAGCTGCCGGCAATGGGGGATCGAGAGCGCGGCGGGAGTCTTCGAAGAGGGATCCGTGCAATCTCTGGCAGGAGAGGCAGCGATCTACGGACGGCAGCCGGCGGACAAGGAGAGAGAAAGAGAGTGAGGATGGGAGAGTGGGAGAGAGAGGAGAGAGGAGAGAGAGAGAGAGAGAGATCAAATAGTTGTTGTTATTATTATGGAAAATAATAATAAAGAAGAAGAATAAAAGGGAGAGATGGTGGTGGAGGAGGAGACGGAGGGCGTTTGAATTGAAACGGAGGAAACCGACCAGTTGACGACGTTAAACCGAATCCTACCGTTATAAATCCGACCGTAGCAGCAGAGAAGGCAGCATTATTAGTACTAATGACACCGATTTGGACGTTTTAATTAAGTTAATTAGTTAATGAAGAAGCTGCAAATGGAAGTTACCAAAAAAAAAGTCGAAGAAGAGACACTTTTTACATTTTTGCTCTCAAATTAATTATAAAAAAATATATACTTAAGAAAATTTCGAATTCGAGTCTTTTTAAATAGAAAATATTTTTATTAGAGGTCTTACATATTATAATTAGATTTGTAATTCAAGGTGAGGAAGCTTCAAATGAAAGATTATCAAAAAAGACTTGATTTTAATATTTTTGCCTTCAATTATCAAAGAGTATTTATTTTAGAAAGTCTTGAATTTAAATCTTTTTAAATATAGAAATATTTTATAGGAGTCTCACATATTATAATTAGACGTGTGATTTGAAGTGACATAAATTATTAAGAAAGTCTTCGAAACTATTTTGACAACTGAAAAATATAAGAAGAATAAGATGTGAGTTGAATTATGATAAGTAACATATTGAATTATTGCTATGGGAGAAAGATGATCTTTAATTATTTTATTGTACTTAAAATTAAAAAGATTATTCTAAGCAATCCAATCTTTAGTATTACTGAAAAAAATATAACTTATATAATCTGGCATTTAAGGAAAAAAAAATGTGTTGAGTTTGTCGTGTTCTAATATCTTTCCTTTTTTTCCAGAATTAATTCTTGAGAAGCAAATGAATGAAATGGTTTGAGGCCTGTTAATTGTGTTTGTGGCATTTATGTCATATTTGTGGTTTGTAATGGTCATGTGACCAAGGTGCCTATTTAAAGTCTATATACTCTTTCTTATAAGAAGGGATTAATAAATATTAGGAGTAGAATATGTGAACTTTGATATCCAGAATTTTACTAAATCTTGACTAAATCAATTTTAGGACATAAAAAATCTGCATCTTGCAGGAAGCAAGGAAAATTAAACGGTCATTAAGTGTATATGTTGAAGATATTATTCACAAGATTTCAATGTTTGAAGCATGATCTTTCCTTAATTTGTTTCTCGTTGTTTTTTCGTTGTTGCTGTTGTTATTAACCAGGACAACATCACAAAAGAAAACTACACATGACAGAAATTTGAACATTATTTAGTGGCTCGATCAGTTCTTTAAAATTGAACTTGACATGGAATGTAATAATTAGATAGATATCTGGGGGAGAATGTACAAAAATACAAGATCCACCTCCAACACAACAATAATCATATCACATAGTTAGCATTCTTATGTAAATATAATAATCATATAAAAGATCCTTTATTAATAATTTTACTGAAGTTATTAAGAAATATACCATAATCACAAAGGTTTTTAATTATTGTCTTTTATATAAACATTGATTTAAAGAAGAAAAATATATATATATATATATATATATATATATATATATATATTATCTCAAAAAATAATTCATGGTAATTAAGTGTTTTCAATTTAAGACATGTAGGATCAAATGGTGCATCACAATACCATGATTCATTTGAATTTCTAATTCTTTGATTTTAAAGAGTTAATAAATAAGGATGAAACATAGTGAGAATACACTTTTTTACTTAATTAGTATATTATAAGATCATAATCAAAATATTCAAGTATTAATGATGGTCAAGAATTGTCGACCTAAGATAAGAGGTTTGAGAGAATTTTCATCTATGTCCAGCATGACGAAATTCACGATAATATAGAACTTTTCGATTCAGATCGGAACATCCTCCATGATGTCTTTAGAAAAATTAGTAAAGATTAATAAGAATATTAATTATTTACTTGTGTTGACCACTGTCATTAATATATGTTGGAAACCATTTCACCACTATCATCAAGAAATCAAAGGAAAATAAGGTGGTGGTGTAATGACATACAACTTTCTCTAAAATTAAAAGGTCTCAAATTTAATTTTCACCTCCGTATTTCTAGTTTATTTATATATATATAAGGTTCATGAGCCTTTTTTTCTTTATAATAAAAGGAAAGTTTGTAGGGTTTTGGGTTTTCATGAATTAATGGTATGACATGGTGTCTAAGATACAATTTTGGTCCACATCCAATCAAGTGCCCCTAAATTAGAGGGATTAGCAAGTTGGGGGGAATTATCTGAGAGACATGTAGAGCCAAACCCCAACAATGATGTGAACATATGCATGGTAAGAGCTAACCATTGTCCTTGTGGACCCAACAGCTTTTAATTAGGTCCCTCAGATATCAGTTTCTGAGATGATCAGAAGCCTTACAGTGAGGACATTAATATGATCTGTTCCCCCATGATTAATCACCCCCCAAGTTCTAAATGTTCTTGGATCAGTCAGCATGCTGGCAATGTGAAGGTGGCAATCTTTTGCAATGTGCATGCCAGAAGTAGCTGGGGATGGGGAAAAGCTCTAGGACAGTCACAGAGAAAGTGTTCAGTACAGGAGTAGGAGGGACATATGTGGTGTGTGATAATTTGCTTCAGTTGGAAGATATGCAAACATTGCAATGGATGGTTGGTGACATTGAGATCTCAAATATGAAACTCAAGTCTTTTTTTTTTCTCTTTTGTCAAAGACATATATATGTAGTGGTGTTACCTAATCACAAACACTTGGAAGTTTGATGGAAAAAAGTTGTCATTAACTATATCATGAGATTAATTATGAAAAATGTCATTGTTGAAAGCAAGGTTGCCGACGTTTTGATTCTATTAGTGTAGGATCTCTTATGTATCTCAATCCGAATTTGATAATTGGCATAGTCTTGCATATATAGTACCGATAGTAATACAAGAATTTTCTTTTATATTGTGTGTTTATGGATAATATTGGATAGTTTTATTTATGGGTAACGTATTATTATCCAATATTATATGATCATGAATTTTCGAACCCTCTTTTAATCCAAAGTAGAAAAACTATCTTGTTAACCTTGGTTGAGAAATTATATCTTAGTACTTGATCTTCTTAAGCTAAAAAATTAATTAGATCAACTAGTTGAAAAATAAAAGCTGACTTATAATATAAACTATGCTACAAATTAATTAAGGGGTTGAAGGAAGGAATTTTGTGTGGATTCAAGTGAATTCACGTGAAGGGAGGATGACAGAGAGAGTGGGGGCCTTGAGCACATGCACTATGGCATTATACACTTTCTTCAACTGTCCTTCTCCCTCCTCCGTCTTTAAGCTAAGAAGCGGCATCAGGGTTACCTCTTGATTCACTCTATTTTGCAAATTGAACTAAGCCTTTTTATACTATAGCAATTAACAACTAACAAGCAACAACTGTTCATATACATATATATACATCATTTGCAGTCGCCACAAAATGTCCTCACAGGTCCCAACATTAATGATAACATATCAAATCACTGATAGCTTAAACCTACATGCATATAATATATATATATATCTAGAGATAGATAGAGAGAGAGAGAGAGAGAGAGAGAGAGAGAGAGAGAGAG